>VURO01035126.1:47603-67749 GCA_015108175.1 Pelvicachromis taeniatus | reverse complement strand
AGCAGGTCCCTGCGGTCATGTGATCAAGGTCTGCTGGTTGTTCACCACACTAGATTAAAAACAAAAGGTGACAAAGCCTTTACAACTGTAGCCCCCAGACTCTGGAATTCTCTTACAATGAGCTTAAGATCTGTTGAGTCAGTGATCGTTTTTAAAAAATTGTTGAAAACTTATCTTTTTAAACTGGCTTTTGGTTAATTGTTGTTTTAGCTTCTGTGATGCACTTTGTGATTTTATCTTGAAAGGTGCTATATAAATCAAATTTTACATACATACATACATACATACATACATACATACATACATACATACATACATACATACATACATACATACATACATACATACATACATACATACATACATACATACATACATACATACATACATACATCCATCCATCCATCCATCAAAAACAGAGAACCTGTAAAAAAAACTCAGCTGAGCGAGACTGATCATGGTTGGATGGTTCTTTGTTTTGTACTTTGGAAATCTCACCACATGTTGTCTGAACAGGAAGTTCTGCTTTTGAATGTTTATAATTTAAAGGAAGGCTGTTCTTGCAGGTTTAATTGAGCTATACATTATAGAGGTGCAATTTCAGAATTACTGTATATTTTGTAAGCTCACATGTTTCATCATGTGTTGGGATAAAGTCAGATTTAAAAAAGAACACATGGCCTATTTTTTACATTTAACATATACCTGCATCACAGTTTTAAAAAAGACTTGAAAGAAATTCATAGTCTAGGACTGGGGACCTGAGGACAAAGATTGGAGACTTACTGGAGTCTCGGAAAACAATGACTTTGTCCCACCTATGGCTTGTAATCACAAAGATCTTGCTTTTTGTCGTGATACGAGCTCCCAGTATCAGACCACATGGTATCAGCGCTCCCAGTATCAGACCACACACTAACCACTTGTTCTCTTTCAGAGTTCTGAGCACTGAACCCCAGACTGGACGAGATCTTCTCCCATAGTAAGACCTTCCTCCCTCACAGATGTTATCGATCTTCTGCAGCAGCTCTCGGACCTGATTCGTGTTTTCCGTCCTGTTGTTGAACACATGGTACACACCGCTGCAGCTCTGCAGCAGCTGCTGGATGTTGTCGTCCTCTCTGGTGAACATCTCCATGTCGATGTCGGTGTCTTCCAGTCGGTCTCCGTAGGTGAACAGCAGCATGGTGTGTTTGGAGACGTCAGCGCTCAGCATCTTCTGCAGAGCTTTCAGTCCTTCCTGCTCCTCTGGGGTGAATCTTCCAAGCTGGAGGACGAGGATGAAGACGTGAGGACCTGGAGAACTCAGCTGGACAGCTCTATCCAGCTCCGCTTTCACCTCGTCTGCAGACAGCCGAGTGCTGAAGAGTCCGGGGGTGTCGACCACTGAGACTCTGAGACCCAGAACATCAGCTTGTCTCTTCTCACTGCTCAGAGTCAAAGGGCTCAAACTGATCCTACAGTTAAACTCCTTCTTCCCCAGGATGGTGTTTCCTGCTGAGCTCTTCCCCACTCTCTCCTGACCCACCAGCACCACCCTCAGGTCAGAGCCTGAAACAACACAGGACATCAGCAGGGAGGTATGCATAGAATAGTGTGTAAGCATCAGTGCAACCAAAAAAATGACAAGATGGGAATTTAGCTTCTTTAATTTGGTTCAGTTTTATGAAAAAATGAAAAGAGTGGTGTTTAAACACCAGAGGAAACTCTCAGTGCATCATGGGAATCCCCGAGCAGCCTGGACATATCACAATGTAGCTGAGGGAGGAGTCAGGGTCACCTGATCCAGCCCTAACTATAAGCCTGAAGCCTAATTGTAAAAGTACAAAGAGTGAAGCATTTTCTTTTTGTTTGATAAAGATTTTATTTACACCATGAGAACAACTGCCACCTCTCCATCAGCATCGTGAGGCACATTTTTATCATGAATTTCTTACTATTCCTTTAATGGAGATTGTGTTTATGAGTTTTTAAATAAAATGTAAAAACAATCTTTATTTTGCTAAAAAGTCCAACAAGGACGTGATGTTTCAGAAAGACACCCAGCAGTTGGTAAAGTCTCCGATATTAGAAAAGCTTTTATTTTGAAACTCCATCAGCAGGCCTTTGATTCGACACAGGAAACGTGTGCACTTATTTTCAAAATCAAAGCAGACGTCGGTCACATTAAGTCACACAGTTGAAATATTTTCACACCTTAATTATTTTCTTATATTTTATGATAATCTGGATTTAATCTTTTGCAGCTAAAGCAGATTATCACTGTAAGATGCATCCCATCCTTTTCATTACTAAAGCT
Organism: Pelvicachromis taeniatus; assembly: GCA_015108175.1. Lineage (NCBI taxonomy): Eukaryota > Metazoa > Chordata > Actinopteri > Cichliformes > Cichlidae > Pelvicachromis > Pelvicachromis taeniatus. The sequence goes on along the minus strand of VURO01035126.1, from coordinate 65,450 downwards.
GTTGCCAGCACAGCACCCCCTGCTGTCACAGCAGCACCTCGACCTTCAATAAACTTCATAAATCTCTGATTGAATGAGTTCTCTCTCTCCGCCTGTTTTCTTGCTTCTTCTGGCTTCATCTCTGGATTTTCACTCAGAAGTCGCCTTGTTTCTTCTTCGATGGCTGCCTGAGCCTCCATGAACATTTCATTGGTGTAATATCTTCCTCCATTTTTTTGAATCATTGCATTGATCTTCTCCAGGAGCTCACGGACTTGAGTTGGCTTTTTATCTCTGTTGTCAAAAACATGACATCCTCCACAACATTGATCAATGAAGTCTTTCATTAATTGATTCTCACTTATTAATTTTTCTATGGTGACTCCTTCAGCCATCAGCAGGTCTCCATATGTAAACAGGGCCATGGTGTAATCTTGTGCTGCTACTCCAAACGTCTCTTTGATGACTTCCACAGATTTTTGGTCTTCTTTTGTGAATCTTGTTGGCTGCAGCACAACCAGGAACACATGAGGACCAGGAGCAGCAAAGGAGATGGATTTGGCCACCTCTGCAACCACATCTTTGCGTACGGTGTCATACAGACCTGGAGTATCAACTACAGCCAGTTTCTGACCATTAAACTGAGCTGTTTCCTTCTGACATTTTGATGTCACAGAAGAGAGACACAGACGGGATTCAAATGGATTTCCCCCTAATATGGTGTTTCCTACTGCACTCTTGCCAATTCCAGTTTTGCCAATGAGCACGATCCTCAGCTCATCTGGTTTCTCCGAGTCTGTTGGAGAGAAACACAGAGCTCAAACCTTTACACTTAGCTAAACTGTCCCATCTCGACAACAGTGAGAGTTTTGCTTCTGTTGAGCTTTAACTCATATTAAAAAATTAATAATAATTTTGCTTAAAAAAGCTGAAGGCAGATAGCTAAACGAACAATATAAACTATTAATACTGTCAGACCAAAGAGTTTGTGATTTTTAGCTTACAGTGTAATAACCTGAGAGGAATAGGTATGCCTGCTAGCATGATTTCAGCTGATTGGCACTCCCTGACTGGTGATTAATGGCTAACAATAAAGTGTGTTTCTGTTTGGTGTTTGCTTTGAGTGCTACAACAAACTGTTATGGATTCATTACACTGGTCAACAACTTATGTTTGATTTGGAGATAAAATGTGCAGTTTGATTTTACATTTCACACCTCCGAACATTATTCAGGTTAATTAACTATTTTGCCATATTTAATCCCGAGATCCAACTCATCAAAAACCAGAATAATCAAATTGTTAAAGACACGAGTTTCAATCTTAAATTGTTTCTCTTTGATTTTTACGCGAATGTTTCACCTGTCGTCATAGGCACTGTAAAATCAGAAAGAGGTCCAAACAGAGAAGACCTTAAATCAAACAGTACATTAGCCATAGACAACAGCTTGAGGAACCAATAAAGAAAAAAATGAAAGTAGTGTTTCACTTTCATTTCAACACCATCCATCCATTTTCTTCTGGCAGGTCTTTCTCTGCTTAAGGGCAGCAGATGCCCAGACCTCCCTCTCCCCAGCCACTTTCTCCAGCTTGTCTGAGTGAACACCAAGGTGTTCCCAGACCAGCCAAGATAGATGATATCCCCAGTTTGTCCTTGGTTTGCCCCTTAGTCTTAGGGATATGTCCTCATTCACTAGGCACCCAGGAAGCATTCTTGTCCGATGCCTGAACCACCTCAACTGGTTCGTTTTGATGCAGAGGAGCAGCGACGCTACTCTGAGCCCCTCCCGAACAGCAGAGCTCACATTATCTCTAAGAGAGAGGCCAGGCATCCTTCGAACACAGCTCATTTCCGCCACTTGTATCTGTGATCTTGTTCTTTTCTTCACTTATGCTCACTAGCCACAGCTTATCAGCATAGGTGATGGTAGGGATGTAGATCGACCAGTAAATTGAGAGTTTCACTTTTACACTCAGAACAAGACCCCAAGATACTTAAACTTCTCCACTCGAGGCACGAACTTGTTCCTGGCCCATAGTGGGCACTCCGTCCTTTTCTGGCTGAGGACCATGGCCTCAGATTTCCAGGTGCTGATTCTCATTCCCACCGCTTCACACTTGGCTGTGAACCGTTCCAACATGAGCTGGAGACCATCACTCAATGAAGCCAACAGAACCACATCATCCGCAAAAAGCAGAGATGAGATTCTGAGACCACCTAAGTGGAATCCTTCCGCCACTTGGCTACGCCTAGAAATTCTGTCCATAAAAATTATGAAAAGTATTGGTGAGAAAGGGCAGCCGTGGCGGAGCCCATCATCCACCAGGAATAAGTCCGACTTATTGCCGGATATGCGGACCAAGCTCTTGAAATGAATGGCTCGTATCAACGGGCCAGACACCCCATAATCATCTCCCAGAAGCACCTCCCATAAAATACTCAGAGTTGACACGGTCAAACGCCTGATCACCCCTGATCTCCACACAACACTGTAGAAGCGTGTCCACTTGGTGAGATTTTGAGTTTTTGCAGTGTATTTTAATGAGCTCAAAAAATATGGACCTTTACTTTGCAGTATAACAGATTTCCTGCTACTACAAAGTCAAGGTGATGGAAGAGGTCAAAGATCAAATGAAGATTTAAATTTTATGGAATCTCAGAGAATAAAACATCAATTTGACAAACCATCTAAAAATTAGCACTTTTCCCATTTGGGCTGTTTTTTTGTTTTTTAACCAAATTTCAGGTCCAAATGTATTTTAGTCATTTTTGGTATCAGTTTAGAACTTTAGATTGTAGATCTGACCTTTGACCCTTGCATCACTTTTACGTCACTTTTACTATAGTTAGTCAAGTTTCACTAAATGTATTCCAGAAGCATTCTGGCTGTAAGCCATGGTATTTGCTCAAAAACAAGGAAGAAACATGTTCAAGAATCTTTCTCTAACATCTACATACGGTGTGACTTCTGATGAGCAACAATGCCAGTAATAATAATTCAAGCTTGAGGCATGATGCCACACAGGCAGCAGAGGATTGGCCTGGTTGTCATTTGCATCAGACGCTGTTGTTACCCAATGCTGGTTTCTGGTTTCCACTATGGCGCTATGCAACTCATTGTTGTAGAGGCCTGAACACTTTTCATGCACATTGTGACTCATTGAGGTCACCTGATGCAAGATGTGAGTGGAGGATGAAGGGGCGGGATGTCTCTGTCCTCTGTAGGTGGCACACCTCAATTTTTGGTCACATGACAGGGTGAGGAAGTGTTTCACAATGGTTTCACCCAAACCTCTGTACAGTCCAAATGACTTGTTGAACTGGTTCACCGGATTTTATGACTAAAGGAAGTCACCCAACTGAATTGAGCCTCTGAATGATGAAGTCAAGAAAGACATTCAGGAATATGGTTCCCAATGAAAACAGATAATTATGCCAGTTTTGTTTATTTAATTCTTTGTCTTTCTGTAAATCTACATTTTACTATCATGAAATTCAAAAATAAAGACCGTGAATTTTTATAATATAAAAAATAAAGTAAAACTTTTACTTTTTTTTAGCTTTTTTGAAAATTGTATCCAAAGCTATCATCAAAAAGTCTCACAGCAAATGTGTATTTTTTAACAAGAAGTCCAACATTTGTAAATGTACTTACTTTGCTGTGAAGAGGCCATGTATGTCTTTTTAGCTGTGACAGATGCTGTGAGTTTTACTGAATGATTTCAGTTTCACCTCCACCCATTTATAATCTGTCTCTAGTCCCCTCCCTTTAAGGTGGTAGCACAGAAAATCATGTAATAGACCCACTGGTCCACTACCATCATTCATATTACAGTTTGCAACTTTTACGTTTTGCAACTCTGGATTGACGTCAGAATATAACAATGTGTTGTAAATTAGCAGCCTCAGGACTAATGGGATAACGCGACAAACCTTTGTTTTGTTTTCGTGGACAATCTAAATGATATCTCTTCAGAAAAGATATACAATCCAATAAAGCACCAACAAGTCATTTAAAAACAAGATACCACTGTCGAACCAGTAAATAATGACTTCCTGTTAGCAGTTATCACTTTGTTGTTCCATAGTGTCGACATGTGGGGAGAGAAGTTGTGTGTAAACATAATTTTCCAGAAGAAAAGAACAACCAGAGAGGTGAAACAAACATTATATTCAGGTCGGGTCCACTCCTTGGTTATCAGAGCGTCGCCTTCCTTCAGAAACGCTCTCGTTCCCTTACTCCTGGTGTCCTGGACCAGCCGCCACAGCTTGGCTCAAGCCTCCCGGTCTTCTTTGGAGAAGTCTTCCTTAAAGCAGATGTTCATCTCCTTGAAAAACGTCCCGGACCGTTCTCATACTGAGCTGGATGATTATGGGTGTTGGGACATGGAAGATGCAGCGGTTCCTTTCCTTCCCAGCTGATGAACGGTGTCAACCGTCCCTCTCAGTCTGTCCACGGACACGGGAACAACTCTGGTGACAATCCCAATGGCGGACTCTCGTGTGTTCATCATCTTTCTCAGGAAGACCAGTCAGCCTAGGTTCCGCCTCCCCTCGTATCGGGCATGTTCCTGACAGGACCTATGCAGGGATCTGTTTTCTTTCTGCAGCTCAGTAACCTTCTCCTGGAGTTTCACTATACCTCCTTTATTCGTTCTTATTTCTGCTGTGTTCCTATCAATGCACTTTTCAAACTTGGGCAGTAACACTGTCTGTTCATCCATCTTCTGCGTGAAGACGTTGACTGCTTGTAGAATAGCAGCGGCGGTGTCCTCATCCTGCAAAGTCCGGGCTGCTGGATGGAGAATGAGACTGTCGTTTGGATTTCACAGGCGGATGTCCAACAATATGCAGTCATTTGCTAAACGTGCAGTAAAACTTTTGGCGCTAAAGGCAGCAGTAGCATGAATGTATTCCACCAGCTGAGTCACCCACTGCAAAATTAAACTCGGCCTCTGAATGTCTCCCCACGCCAAATAAACCAGCTGTGACTGCTCAGCTGGTTTTATACTCACTTTCTACACTTTGTTTGTATCACATTTTTTATTTATAATTTTTATATGTTATAAGCACAAAGAGCACCTTTCTCATTTTAGTTGTTTTATTTTGTCTCACATGTTTGTTAAAGGTCGAGGGTTGACCACAGAGAGACTCTGTGTGCAGCTGGTGGTTAAGAAACGTTTTATTTGAACCATTTTTAAAATCATTCAGACTTTTTGTATTCAAAGTAGAACAAATATTGAATGGTCACTATACTATACAAGTGCAACTTCAGGCAACATATTGTGACATAGATGTCTGCTTCTCACTGCTGCATGTGCCAGAAGAGCAGAAGTGGCTGTTTGCAGACACGGGTGATACTCAGGGCCGTCGACATGCACAGGGAGGAATACTGTTCCTGCAGGCGTCATTTGCATTTCAAATGTTGGGACTCAGACCTTTACTGCACACGAGGCACACATTTACATATTTGTTGTTGTTTTGAGGTTTTGTGGATACTGAATGTGATGACCAACGTGACCTTCAACAGTCATTGAAGTCTTATTGAGTGTTCCACAACAAACAGAAAGCCTGTGTACTCACCACGGTGTGTTTAATAATTAATCTGGTGATTTTTAGGACAGAGTAATGATTTCTGCATTTCTTTAATCTTTAGTAGGATTGCTTTCTTATATGTGCGCACACACACTGCAGACAACAAACTGGACACTTGTAATGAAGAAGGAAAACTCTCTGAAACAATCAAGCGCTACAAGAAACACGTGAGGAGAAGAAGAGCTGAGGAGGAGGTGGGAGAGACACGGTGTAAGGGGAGGAGTGGCTTAACGTGGCCATGGGAGCAGGGCTGTGCAGAGATGTTTGAAGGGGCGGGTGCTCAAAATTAAAAAGGGGCCGAATAACAACAACACACATTCATCAAGAATCCAATATGGACTCACATCAGACTACATCACTGTCGTCAGACGGGACAGTGCAAAGCAAACGTAGCCTGTGTTTTACCTGATGGTACAGTGCTGCTGCTGCTGATGGAGCTGATGGTGCTACATGGAGAAGCCTTTTGCATACAAGCAAAAGGCTTGTATGCACAGGATGAGTGTGCTCATCCTGTGTGGATGAGCACACTCATCCACACAGGTGTACACACGGGCATTCAGAGACACAAACTACACCTTTCTTGGCTGCTGTCTGGAGCACGTTGTGCGCTGTCAGTCCTGCGTGCTGCACAATAACATTCAATACTTAGTATCTACTGATAACCTAGGTTATTGCTGTGGTCCCCACTTTGTGTTACTCTGCATTGGTTTTGCTTGTTTTTTTCTCTTTGTTTGTCTCAACAGGTGATCCGGTGGATTTTTTCTTCTTTTTTGTCCGTTGGGCGTCTTTCTCGGCCTTCAGACAATAATTCTGATTGGAAGTTCCAAACAGGACAGGCAAAAACAAAAAGAACGTAACTGCTTCAGTGGTTTACAAGGACGTGGATCATTGGTGATATTTGTGGTGTGTTTTGATGGTGAGAGAGAGCGAACCACGGATCATTGTACTGAGAGATATGGAGGCAGCGAGGAAGAGAGGAGGGTCTGTCATGTGGGAGAGTTGTGAGTTGGTTTTGGTCAGTCGGGTGGGTTTGTCGGGTTTCTGTTCTTGTTGTTTGTTTTTGTTGTGTGTGTGTTTATTTTATTTGAAAATGTGAAAAATGTAAAATTACAAAAATCTTCTCTTCATAATATAAATATTATATATAACTTTAGAAAGACTTCCATTGACTTAAATTTAATACAATAACAAATATTTGTATTTTTAAAATAATCTTAAAATGTTATTCTGCAAAATGTGCAGCAGTTTAATTAGTTTATTGTTTTTAGCTGATAGTCTGTGTGACCCAGGAAGACCGTACACCTGCAGCTCTACAGTGTTGGTCACTCCAGGTTCGTCTGTCCATGTGACAGGATTTTCTCTAAGGCAGGAGAAATCACAGTGGAACAAACTCCTCTTAATTAAAAACCACACAGGATGACCTTACATGCATCATGGTTTTACTTTGTAAGTTCATAATCAACTCTATCCACAGGTCGAGATATGGATAAGAAAATTAACCTAATATCATTAATTATAAACAAACCTGTCCAGTGATTCATTGTAAAAGGACCTCACAGCAGACGCATACTAAATAATGTGTTGTACATTATTATATGTATTTTTCATCTTTTGTATTCACAATTATCAAGAAGTCACAAGTAAAGAAAGACCACACCATGTCCCGTGTTTAAACAGTTTATTCCATCCATCCATTCGCTTCCACTTATCCTTTTCAGGGTCGCGGGGGGGCTGGAGCCTATTCCAGCTGTCTTGGGGCAAGAGGCGGGGTACACCCTGGGCAATTTAGATTTTCCAATTACTGATCAAAGTTATTTATTGAACAAATAAACATAACTATTTTTTCACCCCCAAAAAATGCATATTCAAAGCAACACAACGGTGGCCCGATATAAACACATGTCCACTCTGTAGAGTGGGCAGTCACAATGAAGCGGTTCCTTTTGTTTTGTAGACTCAAGCTGCGCTTCGTGTTTGTGGCCACCAGATGTCACCAGAGTAGAGGAAAGCTCCGTCTGGCCATCACTACCAGCAGCAAATGACCAGCACTACCTGTGCAGGTAATAAAAGGACAGGTAATGTTTGTTTGGCACACACAGCATGCTCCGTGTACATAGTAATCTAATACTCTCTGATACTCTAATACTCCTGTGAGCTGTAGACTACAGTGTACGCTGGTCACCTGCTGACTGGTTTGTGTTGCACCAGTCTGCGTCTCCCAGTTCATTTGTTTCTCCTGCAGCTCTGCACCGCACAGTTCTTTGCGAGCTCATTCCCGGCTCGTAACGAGCGCACTCTGCCATCAGGGGCGAGCATTGGTTAATGGTGATGGGAAAACGGTAATTGATAGTTAAATGTTATTGTTAAGGGGCACATGGAGGACTCCACACGCACACACACTTAAAAAAAAATACATAAATAAATCAAGTTTGCCCAAAGAAAAGGGCACTTGGGGCACCCATCAGGAAAGGAGCAGGGGCTCAGGCCCCTTACTTCCTAAACAGGAACACATTTATGTTTGAATCAACAGCACATGTGACATAAAAACAGATGAGGTGTGCCACAGTCAGGGGTTACACCTGGACCAGGGTGTTTGGCACAGCGAGTGCAGGTGTCCATGAGTTATGGTGCTTTAGCATCCAGCTAGGCCGACTGAAGAGGAGCATAAAGGGAGTAACACTTTTTGTTTTACAGTCCGCTGTAAATACATCGTACAAAGATGATTTCAGCGTAACAGCAGCGCGATGGCGAGAACAGGACCAAACTGAAGGGGGGAAATCAAAAAACAGCCTTTATCTGTGTGACCCTCGAGGCAGGCCTCACTCAGTGTCTGAGTTTGAATGTGATCCTTTTATTCTGAACAGGTAGGATCCCACTTCAGGTGGAAACGCTCCACTAACCCACAGAGCAACAATGATGAGCAGATGTTTGCAGCTGGACGTCAGCACAGAGGCGGCGTTTCACTGAGCTCCTCGCTGTCCAGGAGACGCTCACAGCGGTGTAAGACGATGCTGTCCGCGGTGCTGTCCGCGGTGCTCCCTCCTGCAGCTCACAGCCGTTCACAAAGATCAATAAGGGCCTCCACAGAGGAGCCCCCCTCCCTCTGCAGCCTGGATTTAATAAACACCAGCAGGGGGCGCCACATGACAGGCTGGACACGCACGACTGAACAGCAGAGCCAGCGCTGTATCTCTTCTCCTCTGTGAACACGAACTCTGACTGTAAATGCCTCAGAGGTCAGAGGTCACAGCTCAGAGCTGGCTCACACCTGAGAGGTCACAGGTCCAGGCATGCAGCAACAGACCGCAGCCTGAAAACAAGAACAGCTGAGCTAGGGGGGTCCTCCACACAGCGCTGCACAGCTCCACACCCAGAACTCTGAGGGTGTGAGCTGTGCAACCTCCACCCGAGGGTCTCTGTCACCAAGGAGCAGTGACCTCCACCAGCAATGGGCGAGTCCTCGGACTGCTTCCTGTGCAGCAGGTGTGGGATGGACACACTGAGCTCCTGCTGCTGCTCGTGTCTCATAAACAGGTCACATGACCTCTGCACCTGAGACAGGTGAAGGTGGCCTTGGTCATGTGTTTCAGGTTTTCGTTGAATCTGAGGAGCTGCAAACATCCACCGGCTGCCTGCAAAGGTGGAGGTCCCCAGAGAGGAGGAGGAGAGCTGGTAAACAGCAAGGACGAGGAGGAGCAGGAGGGAGGAGGAGGTACGCACACACATCACTGCTTTACAGTCAAGTCACTACAATAAGAGTCTCAGCTTCCTGTCCTGCTGGTAAACAAAAGCATCATAAACCTGCTCAGATCGTCACTGATGTTTCTGAATGAGGCCTTTGCATTCAGAACCTGAGTTTGAGACACCTGCATGCAGCTCAGCAGGTGTTTCACAGACGTGAGACTCCAGGAAACAAATCAAAGGAGGGTTAAAGGAGGAGGAGACGTTTCACCTCCAAACGGTTCCAGCTGTAAAACTGTTGCTTTTTGACTGTTTGTGCTGCTGTTGCAGAAACACCATGCAGTATAACAACACACTGAGGGCATCAATGTGCTGTGCAGATGATGTCAGTGTGACCTGTTCACGTGTCGTATTAGAAAACCTTTAATAACGACTGGTTTACATTTATTACATATTACTGTGAGACTGCGTGTATGAATAATAAGCTCACATATATTTTCTTCACATGGTTGAAATGGACACACCTGCAGCTGTGACAGCTGAACTCATTCATGTTAAAGTAATTATTGAAGCTGTTAGAAAAAACAAGCCGAGCAGTTTAAACTGCTCTGAGGCTAAAATGAAACCTAAATCTGTGACGTCACTCTGGTTTGTGTCTGCATTAGAAACTAAAAGCATGTCTGCAGCCCTCACCAGCTTTTATTTGGAACATTTTATTTTGGCGAATGTGGGCTTTTATTGTGGTGGTCTGCCTGTACTTCCTCCGTGTCTTCCGGAGCTTGACGCTCGGGCTCCGCCGCCCTGCTCTCCCGGCCACAGTGAACTCTCAGTCCGGTCCTTCAGCTCCGGGGCCGCTGACGGAGCTCAGCCCGCAGCTCAGCGACTGTAGGAGCGTTTAGTGAGTACCGGAGGAGGAGGAGCAGAGGAGGAGGAGAGCCGCCCGTAGACTTTCCGACGGAGCAGAAGTCCGTGGACTGCGTCCATGCTGAGCAGCACACAGGTGAGCGCGGGCGGGGCGAGGACCGGAGGGCTCCCGGGGCAGCGGGCGCACTTTTAGTCGGTACTCCGGTGGTACCGTCATGTAGACCGTAGACACTGAACTTCCTGCAGGATGCGCCCCCCTAACAAAAAGATTTAAAGCGCAGTTTTTTTCAGTCCGTGAAAGGTTACAGGCAGGGGCTGATACAGAGAAACGGGGCCCGGGGCACAGGTAAGAAAAAAGGCCTGTGCCCCGGGCTGATTGGATAGCCTGTCTGGTGGGTGGACCTGTGTTTGCTGCTTCCTGATCAGTTTCACCTGGAGGAGGATCCAAACGTTTACCGTCACTGTTAGGGATCAAAGGAACACAGACGCTGCTGTTCAGCTTTGTTTTTATTCTTTTTTTATTTTCCTGTGTGTGTATTTGTGTGTCTCTGTTTGTTTGTGTGTCTGTCTGTGTGTGTTTCTGTGTCTGTGTGTCTGTGTGTGTGGTGGTTTGTTTGTTTGTGTGTGTGTGTCTCTGTGTGTGTGTGTGTGTGGTGGTTTGTGTGTCTGTGTCTCTGTGTGTGTGTTTGTGTGTCTCTGTGTGTGTGTGTGTGTGTGTGTGTGTGTGTGTGTGTGTGTGTGTGTGTGTGTGTGTGTGTGTGTGTGTGTGTGTGTGTGTGTGTGTGTCCACATCTCAGTGTGTATGAGTGAAGGTCAAGCTCACTGAACACTCGTAATAGTGAATCACGCAATTGGCCGACAAGAGAGTTTTCTGTCTAACCACGTCAGCCCCCTCCTCTCAGACCTTCTCCAATCTTTCCCTTTTCATTGATGCTGCCCTGATCACTGTAAGATGTATACAGACGCAAACAAGTCCATGGGATCCCTCAGGAGGCGAGCAGGACCTGCTGCACACAGCATAAAGGAAATTCCAGAGGCTCACATGGAACCACTGTTAATACTGTGGGGAGATACTCCAACTCACTGAACCCACCAGGATGTGGGTGGGTTAAAAAAGGACACAGGGAAGAGTAAAGAGATGTGAAATTAGAAAAAAAAAGATAGGCCACTCTGGATGAAAGTAGAGGAAGAGGAGATAAAGAAAAAGACTGCAAGAGATACAGAGGGCCGGCGGGAAAGGGCACTTTAGTTTACATTAGCTCGTTCATTAGCCATCCACAGCTTGTTTGAAGACTTCTGTGGACTATACACAATGTTAAGAGCGCCTGCAACAGATTGCATTCTCTCTCCGAGGATAACTCAGTTCCCATATGTGATGTGTTGACGTATTGGCTGTGGTGTGTCCCGTTTAAGACTGATGGCAGTCAGCCTCTGAATAGGACCAATCATTGTAGTTTTAAATGGAGGACAATGTTTTGACCACAGCTTGCTTTTGAGACTTGCACTATGTGCCACAAGTAAATATAGAACCATCTTTATCTTATTGACAGGGGTTGTGATGTTACGACAAGTGTTTCTGCAGTGGGTGCTGTGGGGAAGCTTTTGCTTGTCTCCTGGATAAGATTTTCTGTCAACAAGCTCTTTGTGAACGCTGTCTGTGCACTTAACTAAAATGCCTCACTTTAGCAACTCTCTCAGCTATATACGATAAATAATATGACAGTTTCTAAAAGGTGAAAGTCAGGCACTGAAACAAAGAGCTGTAAAAATACAGGAAATGGAACGTAAATGGTAATGTACTGCTCTTTGTGAATACAGTTAAATGATGTAAATGCAGGTGTCCAAATTAACAGAAAACTACTGTATATATTTTAAAGTATTGTACAATGATTTACTTTAGCAAGTGTAAAGACTCAGGGAAATGTAGATGTTTAAACTACAATAAGTCGTTTAGAAGTGTTATAATTTCTAAATCCAAATCTTTAGACTTTGATTGTTGTGGGTGTGTAATGTGATTTCCAGACTGTTTGTGTGTAAGCCTTAGCTGCTACTCTTAAGATTCCCATATTCATTCATTATGTGTGGCCATTGGTCTTTGTTAGGGTAAGCATTAAAATAGGAAAGTAAAATAGTAGCTTTCTTGTACCTGTGTGGTGCATTCAGAGCACAGCTGAGGACATGAGTTCCAGCAATCATGGCAGCAGAATAGCTGACAGTATTACATTTTAATCGCAGACTGAAAATGAAGTTCTATTCAAAACACTGTCTTATCTGCTACATTGTTTCACTTAGCGCTTTTCGTTAGCTTTCGCAAAAAATGTTTCACTTTTATTAGTCAGTATAAGGGCAGTGGGAATGCAGTGAACACAGTGTGAAATATGCAATGTGCCAGACTGAGTTTAAGCCTCTAAAATCCACTGTTCCTTTCACTATCAAACTCTTGCCATCCCCCCTGCAGGCTTGAAAGGCAGCTGTTAAAAGTTTGTAGTTTCCTCGCTGCAGCTTGAAGTCATTCTGTTAAAATGGATTCCTATGGTGACAAGTTTTCACGGTGGAAAACGCATCAAAAGGCCCACAAGAATTCCTCGAACATGTTCCACTCATCTGTCTATCCATATGCTCAGTCTGTGGAATAAAGTTTGCAATAAAGTTTATCTTATCTTAAGGAAAACCAGAAGCCTCGTTCACGTTTGTATGCGTGTGCATTTATATGCTTGTGATGCCCTGAAGGTGAGGATGCTATATGATTCAAAATAAGGGCTACTTCGATGTCAGTTTAACAGAAGTCAACTTTGGATAGTAAAACATGATAGATTTTAAGGCCAAGTGTGCATGAAGAGTCAGAAGTGACCTTAACAATCACTTTTTTAGGGGTCAAGACAACAATTTGGATAAAAGCTCAGAGGTGAGAGGTCACGGTATATCACATGACCTGTGATTTTAAGGGAGCTGCCTCTGTGACAGGGTGAGTGTTTGATGGAACAAAAAATAAAAACAGTCAGAGTTGGTTGCTTTAAAGTTCTTACCTCTTAAGCTTATATAAGTTGGTGTCATAATATAAAACCCACTATCACAGCATATTGCATTATAAGTATTTGTTTTAATGCCAGATTGCTTCTATACTGTGTTTCTCCTGATTAAAAAAAAAGACAAATTGTTTGTCTTTCGTATGAATGTGAAGGTTGAGAAATAAACAGGCGTTAGTAGTGGATGAAAATGTAGCCACAGAAGTCAAAACCCTTAAACTTGGTTATATTACCCAATCAAAATCATCTCATTCTGCCCAGCTTGATGTGCTTAGAACTAATGATTGATTTCAGTTGTACGTCCTTACTGGAAGAACTAAAACTTCCCATTTTTTCCTTACTAAAACCCATCCATGCTGAATAAAGGAAACTCTCTCCAAAACACATGCACCGATGGTATGGCAGAGAACAAAACAAGCCTCCTTTTTTTCCAAATGGGGGACTGATGGTAGTGGTGAGGAATGTCAGCATCTGTGTTGAGGATATTTTCTGTTTTATGGCTGTTTTCTCGGAGATGCCAGTGAGTGCTGTGGTGAGAGCCCTGGGACTGGGCTACAGCCCCAGTCTCTCTGCCTCATGTCTGTCCACGTGGGCAGGAGATACCAAACCAGACATAGTTTTTAAATCTAGTCACCGCAAGTGAATAAAAAGACAGTATGACTTTGTTTACTTTTTGTTACCCTTGGTTTCTTTCTGTTCCTACATTCAATTTTATGACTTGGCTCTGTGCTCTTATGACATAATGCGGAGTATCTGGTTGCTCTATAAATACCCACATGTTTTCCTACTGTATAACAAGTATTGAGGATATTCTTACAAGACACAACACTGATCATGTAATTGCTTTGTAACCAAACTTTACTGACATGACCTCAAGGGAGTGGCAGTGGTTAAAAAAAGAAAGAGGCACAAGTGATCAAAATAAGCTGCTCACATTATATAGGCAAAGTCGAAATTATCCTCTCCAGGGTCAGACTGTCTGCTGACATGGGCTGCAGTTTTTGGCTTGACGTGGCCATGTTTGACAGCAAGGTGGAGTGGATCTTCTGTGTTTAAAAAATGAATAACAATTATAAAGCTGACAAACGAGAGAAGAAGTTGTGTGCATGGCACATGTGCTGGGTGATTGGCAGGATGTTTATCAGGAATCATGTGGGGTGACCCCAGTCCCTCATTGTCGCTTCACAGAAGACCAGTGATAATGTGGCTAACATGTTTTCACATGACTCTATGCAACACTGTGGAAAACTACGTACCTCAATGCTTCCATAGTAATAAAAAGAGGCTAAATAGCAACCAGATGCTGCTAATCAAGTGTACTTGAGAAGCTGATCAGCAGCTGTGACCACCTCAATAAGAGCAAATGTTTTGAGCGTTTGCTAGTCTCGAGCATTCAGGTGAGTGAATGTCTGAGCAAAGATCAGACCACGGAATGTTCAGAGGAAAGGCAAAATACCAAAGAGCTGTACAGGCCTCAGCTAGCATGTTAAATGTTAAAGTTTATGACAGCAACATTTTAAAACGATTGAAGAAGAATGGGTTCTGGAATGGTTGGTGAGGGAAAGCCGCTTCTTTCTACAAAAAACATAGCAGCACGGCTTAGGCTTGCAAAGTTGCATTCGAAAAACCATAAGACTTCTGGAAGAATGTCCTGTGAATAGACACTGCCAAAATGGAGATTTTTGGCCATGGTGCACAGCACCATGTTTTGCAAAAAAAACCCAAATATAGTGTATCAGCACAAATACTTCATACCAAATATCAAGAGGTGGGTGTATGATGATTTGGGTTTGTTTTACAACCGCAGGACCTGGGCACCTAACAGTCACTGAGTCAGCCACGAATTCCTCTATATGCTAAAGTATTTTCGAGTCAAATATGAGGCCCAAATTATCCAACTGGACAGTGATCTCAAGCACACATGAATCACTGAAAAAGAGAAGAATCAAGATGTGGCAATGGCACAAAGTCAAGACCTCAGTACACCTGAAATGATGTGACTGAACCCCGAGAGTGCTGTTATGTAGAGGAGTGCTAATGCAAAGCTCAACAAACTGAATCAGCACCATAAAGAAGAGTGGGCCAGAATTCCTCCACAAGGATTTGCGAGACTGATATGGTCATAGAGTTTTACAGAAAACAATTACTTAAAGTGTTTGGTTCTAAATCACTTAGTGAACTTAGTTGTTCACAAGATTGCTGCCATGTTAATACTTTCTTTTTCACATGAACTGTCTCTGACTATCAGGTTGTATGTAGCCAAATATCTGACTAACTGAATAATAAGGAGTTCCTGAACATTCATGAGGTAACACTTTCTATTTTGTGCCTACAAGCTGCTAATGATGTTGAGAAAACAAGTTATTTTCTGAGTATCAAACTCATGCCCTCACATAGGTTTGTAAAGGTGCCAATAGTTTGTAGTTCTAAAATGTGAGATTTCAAGAGCTCCGTTAAATATAGAGGTATTGACTTATAATTTATGTTTTCTTGTTGGATTTGAATCTATTTTAACACAAGATAAAATTACCTTGTCATTCTTGTGAATTCTGAGTCCCATATCTTAGCTTAGCTTAATACAAAGTATAAGCTTGCTTATTCAAACCTGCAAGAAAAACCTGCCTTGTTCACAAGTAGCACCTTAGAGCGTGGGATCCACTCAGCCCATCAAATGGCAGCAAATCAATGCATTTTTGCATTTAGACATGGATAAGATGACCTGCTGAAGTTCAGACCGAGCATTGGACTGGACGCAGCAGATGGCCGCCCCTCCCTGAGCCTGGTTCTGCCGGAGGTTTCTTCCTGTTAAACGGGAGTTTTTCCTTCCCACTGTCTCCAAAGTGCTTGCTCATAGGGGGTCATATGATTGTTGGGTTTTTCACTGTATGTATTATTGTAGGGTCTACCTTACAATGTAAAGCGCCTTGAGGTGACTGTTGTTGTGATTTGGTACTATATAAATAAAATTGAATTGAATTGAATTGAATTGCGGTGGAACAGTGGTTAGCACTGTTGCCTCGCAGCAAGAAAGTCCTGAGTTCAATTCCACCATCAGGCCGGGGTCTTTCTGTGTGGAGTTTGCATGTTCTCCCTGTGTTTGCGTGGGTTCTCCCCGGGTACTCCGGCTTCCTCCCACAGTCCAAAGTCATGCAGTTAGTGGGGATAGGTTAATTGGAAAATCTAAATTGTCCATAGGTGTGAATGCGAGAGTGACTGTCTATGTGCGTTAGCCCTGTGACAGACTGGCGACCTGTCCAGGGTGTACCGTGCCTCTCACCCCAAGACAGCTGGGATAGGCTCCAGCGCCCCCCGCGCCCCTGAAAAGGATAAGCGGCTGTGAATGGATGGATGGATGAATTGAATTGAGAGGAAAGGTGATGATACTCAGGATACTCAGGCTGATCCGAGTATATCAGAAAATGATGTTCTACTTGGAATTTCCCATATAGCCATCTCTACGGGTTACAGAGAGTGGTCCCAAAAGAACAAATATCCAGTGAGCAGCAGTTATCTGGGTTAAAATGCCTTGCTGATGTCAGAGGTCAAAGGAGAATGAGCAGACTGCTTCCAGCTAGGAAGGAAACGGTAACTCAACAAAGGTATGCAGAAAGCATCTCTAATTGCACAACCTTGAAGCAGATGGGCTACAGCAGCATTTGACCACACCTCACCATCCATGTCAGCTGAGAACAATGAACTGAAAAGTTTTCTGGTGAAATGAGAATTTGCTGTAAACAACATGAAATCATGGATCTTCTCAATCTGTTTCTAAATCTCTTCCTTCAACCCATTTCTTCTCCATGGCCTTTAACACCTTGTGAAATGTTGACTATTGTGTTGTAATTCTTTATTGTATTTGTTTTATTGTACGGCCAATGTTCTTCTCTTGTTTTATGTCTTTTAATTATGTCATTTGTATTTGATGTTTATTCTATGCCTCATTATGAATCATATGCACCATATTTATTTTGTCTGTTATTTATTATTCTATGCAACACTTTGGTCCATTATTGTTGTTTTAATGTGCTTTACAAATGAAGCTGGTATGGTATAGCATGGTATCCATTCTACTTTGTATCAGTAGGCAGGATGGGTTGAGGTGTAGTGTAATATTCTCTTGGCACGCTGAGGCGGTATACCTGAGTGTGTTGCTGATCGTGCCCATCCCTTTTAACCACAGTGTACAAATCTTCTGATGGCTTCTTCCAACAGGATAACACGCCACGTCACAAAGATAAGATCAAACTGGTTTCTTGAATATGACAGTGAGTTCACTGAAACGGAAACCACAGCCACCAGATCTCAATCCAATAAAGCGCCTTTGGGATGTAGCGGAACGGGAGATTTGCGTCACGAACGCTAAACTATCATATCTTTGCAACTTTTTAAAGCTCATTTTCAAAGTCTATATTTTGTTTTTTATTATAGTTCAGTCTAGAACGTGTTTTCACACATTTCCTCTAGTTTTAGTCAATTATAATAACACAGTTGCTCAGGTAAGCTAAAGTTGATGTGCTCCAATCTTCGATCTTTCTCATGTAAAGTCAAAATAACTGTGGCTTGAATTAACATTTGTTATGTTGACTCTACAGACTAGTGCTTAATGAGGTGATAATGGCCCACATGTTACTGTTTCCTGAAACGGCTAAGACCTACTGAGAGTGGCTCAGCGATCATGAACAGACACGTGCGTGAATACAC
>VURO01035126.1:27078-47583 GCA_015108175.1 Pelvicachromis taeniatus | reverse complement strand
AGGAAATCCTGCTTTACGTGTTTGTCAGTTGTTCGCTGAAGAAGGCAGGGCTTCACTTTTGTTTGCGTGGGGGGGTGGAAGGAGGAATGGGTGTTCCTCCTTGTCCCCTCCTCCTGTTAAGACAGAAAAAAAAAAAAAAAACCCACTTGACCAGCCCCCTTTCCATTCCCATGGATCTTATTACGGGAGACTCCAGCTCCGAGACATCTGCTCCGCTATTTACAACGGAGCGCGTCCCCGCGTCTGTTGCGACTGATCCCGTCGTACCCCCTCCTCCTTCTCGTCCTCCACCTCCTCTTGCCCTCTTCCCCAGAGTAGTGCTCTCTCCGTTGTTTGTGTTTAAGCGGTGATCATGAGAAGCCACCGTGCATGTGCCCTCCACGTTGCACAGTTGTAGTCCAGCCTGGCAGAAGAGAGCGCCCCGTTACATCCCCCCTGTGCCACCGAAAGGCGAGTACCGGGCGGCAGAGCAAGCAGGAGCACCCGGTGCCACCGAGCAGCACATTTCTTTTTGTCTGTGCGCTTCGCAGGCTGTTGGCTGTGGGCTGTGCGTCCTCGCATCCTCCTCGCTCCAGGCTGCGTTGTTGTAGGGCAGCACATCGAAGGACGGATGAAGAAAACAAAGGTCTACGCGTCCGATGTTTGAAACAGCAACAGTGGAATATTTTGTCTGATACTTGTCTTTCCGCGAGCTTTTTTTTTTGTTTGTTTTTGGCACCATGGAGTCGGTGGAAAAGGAGTGTGGAGCGCTGGGTGGATTATTCCAGGCCATTGTGAACGACATGAAGGTATCACACATAATTTAAAGTAGATAGGGAATTATGTGACCTTTGTGATTGCACAGTGGCTGATCAGATGCATTTTTTTTTTTTTTTACTGCCTTTGTCTCTTTCACCGGGTCCTCCCCCACTTGAAACACCGCTGTTGGGACAAACTGGGAGATGAAATGTTTCCCTTTGTGTTGTCGTTATAATGTACACCAGGTCAAACAGTTCTCACACTTTAGCAAGTGTGCCAGTTCACTTGCATGGAAGCATTTGCAGAACAATATTTGTCTTTTAACACAAAACCACTGTTTGTGGGTGGTTGGTTCACGGGTCAAGTCCTGGCTTCATAATTAAAATAAAAATAAAAAATTCCAGCTTTTATTCATATTTTATACTAGCAGGACTGAAGAAGAAGTTATACTACACAGTTAACAAAAGTCATACTACACATATGATGGGTGCCATTTAACCCTAAACAACTGTTCCTTCTTTATCCCAGCCTCAAGTGATTTCTGAATTAAGTGTCAGCTATAAGAGGATGCTCTGGAAACTCCATAACCTCAGCTTCTGAACAGAAATAGACTTAAAACGCTATTCATCGTGCTTCCTGTTATTTGGACTGAAATATCTACCTTTGCAACTTGCTGTTTAATGCACATTTAATCTGTTAACACTTGAACTGTGTGACCTTGCACTGTATTTGTGCTGAGCAAGTGCTCTCTGTCTTTGAGTTAAAAGTAATTTCTTAAGCAGGAATCACAGGTATGTTATTGTGTGTGTGTGTGTGTGTGTTGCTTACATGCCAGTGTGTGTTTGTGTGAGTTGGGGGAGGGGTCAAGTGAAGGAAGTTGAACCCGGGTGGTCTGCTCTTCATGACAACAGATGGAAAGTGTGAACGCATTCATTGGGCCTGAAGGCAGCACCAAGTCTTCTCATTGTCCGAGAAACCCATGATGCAGCAAAGCATCAAGCACTTCTTTCAGTCCAGCAGATTTCTTATTGATTACTAGCTCACAGGATCATGGCGCCTTAGGACAGACTATTTATGGACCGCTCATTAGTCAGGTTCCAGTGAAATCAGCTCTCCGCTATTGGCAGTGCTGGTTTGGTTTCATAAATTTCCTTTTTGTGTTGCAATCACGCCAGGGCCAGAGAGCGACAGGGACTCACAGAAAGCTCAGTCTGTGTATTGATAAGCAGCACAGATGAATGAGGCTGAATCCCTTAGTCAGCACAGTATCGATGTCCACTGCCCGAGACAGACATCTGACCTCATTCCCGCCGGCTGGTTGTGGCATGCAAGCCAATCGGACCAGCTTTACCCCCAGGGAGCGATCCAGTGGCACTGCTTTCCTAACTCTGAACAATGTTAGAATGTAGCTGCGTGACATAGATGCAGTGCATTGAGAGCACTTCCACGGCCTTCTGTGCTGTACTGCATAGAGAAAATGTGTAGATAATAGCTGCACCTGTTGGTTATGTAACTGTCTGATGAGGCAACAGGAAAAGAAATGAAAGAGTGGGAGGTGTTAGGACAGTAGGTGCAGGATGAAATGGAAAAAAAAAATGTTCTGCAAGATTAGATCTGGAGGCAAGAATTACATCAGCAATTAGATTTGGTCTGATGAGAGTGATGGGGAAAGTGATTTCAAGCCTCTTTGTGTGAAAAAGTAACCAAATGTCCTTGAGCAACACTTCCTGTCAGCTCCAAGGAGAATGCTTTTAACCTGAATGACAAGCTGTGGGAGGAAGAGGCTTTCTCTGCTTGCTTCTCTCTTTTATCCACCCTTTTCATCCCTGGATGTTGTTGGGTGGAAATGAACATTAAAGAAAAAAAAAAAGTGTATCCCAGCTGCACTGCACATAGCCCTCTTTACCCAATTCTTAGCCCTCTACCCTCAGCTGTCTTGGCAGCGCATCCCTCCTGCCCCTCAGAGCCACAGAGCCCACAGGCTAATTAGACACCTGTGGATGTCAAGTGGGAACAGCCAAGCCGAGAGGTTCATGGCAAACAATTTTTTTAAAAGAGGGAATGGCTCCTAAATCACTTTCCAAGGCAAAGACTTTATCTAAGGTATCCTGGGAGTTAAATCATGTCATTGCCAGAATGGAGGTTATAAGTGATGCAGCACAAGACTCTTTCTTGATTGCATGCTAGCTATATATAATCAAGATGTGTAACCCCCTTTGGCTGCGCTCCATCAAAGAGTCACATAGAGGTTGTGCCCTTCCTCTTCATACTACAGGGCTGAAGGACCCACTCTAATGGTTGGCATGTGACAATCCTCGGGTAAATCTAATCCAGGTTTTTCAAAGGCAAGTCTTACTACCTGGCTTGCGTGCATACATAGTAATGATATAAGGGCTTGTACGCAGCGTGTGCCTGCACACCAGACATGCAAATATCTGTATACAAATAGAAGAGTATGTAGTTCTTTTGTCACCTGGAATAAATGACAGACTTTTAGCATGGTTTAAGAATGCACTGATATATTGTCTGGTATCTGCCTCTTTGCATAAGAGATTTATCAATGTAGTTGATCAATATTTGCCCATTGTATCAAACTAATTTTAAGTTTTAGTTAAATATTCAAATACACTGAGACAAAGAGCTGCAGGACTTTAAAGAAAGTTCAAGTTTTTGTTTTATCATTAAATTAATTTTCTTCAGAACAAGGGAACAAGGGAATCGATAATAATAAATGACAAAGCACTGACAAAAATTGTTATATGCCAATTTTAAACATCGCTGTGATTTCACAATCTGCCCTAGTATTATACACTGTACATATGTTGTACAACAAAAATCACACTGGCCTAAAGACAAGCCAGAGCATGGCCTTTGTACAACACCCTTTTTTCTAACCCCAGGCTAAGAAGCCAAACTCTCCATAGCTTTCTTCTTTTTTTCTTTTTACTTTATTAATTATTGTTAGCACTATATCTATCTATCTATCTATCTATCTATCTATCTATCTATCTATCTATCTATCTATCTATCTATCTATCTATCCATCCATCCATCCATCCATCCATCCATCCATCCATTCATCCATCCATCCATCCATCCATCCATCCATCCATCCATCCATCCATCCATCCACAAGGGGTAAAAAGAAAAATAGCTTTGAACAAGTCAAGAGTGATCTGCTAATCAGTGTAAATTAATTACTAGTTTGTAAAAATAAAACTGTGCCTATTGGGCGTTGTGTGGTTGACTCATTTTTTCCCAGAATAAAACAAATGGGTTTTTTTTTTGGGGGGGGGGGGGTTAAAGTGTATATACATTTATTTTCCTAATTTGGATTTCAACCTGGTGTTTTCCACCAAAATTAAAGAGAAAATGTATGTTGTGTGACTAAAATCTAACAATGAAATTCGAATGAAGTTTCACCCCGTTTCTGTGAAACCTGCTGTTTTTGTGGAAGCATGCGGACATGAGTGTCCTCGGTGAGATATTTATTTGGTTTAACGCTTTTCCTTTCTCTTATCAGAGCTCTTACCCTGTGTGGGAAGACTTCAGTACCAAGGCCACAAAGCTACACTCGCAACTCAGGTGAGAAGCAGTTCCTGTGAACAGTAAACCTCAGTGAGGAAAACTCTTGTGCAGTGTTTACAGACTGTGTGCAGTGGGAGTGCAAATCAACCAATGTGCTTACAGGACCACAATTCTGGCAGCAGTGGCCTTTTTAGATGCCTTTCAGAAGGTGGCGGACATGGCGACCAACTCTAGAGGTAAGGGGAATTGTTTTCATTGAATTCAGCCTCACATGGTGTGGAGTCGAGCCTCTGTATGAGCTGGTGGAAAAATAGTGCAATGATAACGATCACCTTTGTTGAAGAAATAGGTTTGTTGTTTTAGTAGGGAGTTGTTAAAAAGTAGAAGCTAAGAGCGTTGGTAGGCTTTCAATAACAATGTTTTTAGCTTTCTAAGTCGTAAAGGTTACATAAACAAAATAAACAAATCTAGATTGTTCACATCCTTAAGAAAGTGTATTGTCCCTCACGGCACCATTCTGTCACACTGAGATGACCAGAGTGGGGCCAGCTGTGAGGGAGGTTGGGTGGTGGAGGCTCAGAGAAATGAAAATCTAAGCTTATTGTTTCTTTGGTCTTAATGAGGTCTGCTGATCTGCTTTGTCACCATGTTAGTGGCAGCAGACTGGCTGGCTGGTGAGGCCGCTGATTAACACAGATTTCTTTGGAGTTGTTCGTCAAGAGCAGTATGTAGGTCAGAAAAACCCCGCAAACCCAGACGAGGCTCTCGACATACTCGCAAAGGCAATCACATAGCATACATGCACACACACATAAGCACATACTGATGCACTGTATTCAAAGAGTGACAGCTGGTAGCTGGTCAGCTGACCTTACAGGCCACATTCCAAGATGGTTTTCAAGCTATCTCTACTGGCACCGCCCCTTGTTGACCACCTCACCTGGGAAAAATAACAGAGCAGCCTCGGTGTTCACTTATTATTGCCAGTTTTACTTCCTTTCACTTTACAGCAGTAACAGTTGTAGCTATTACAATACTAAAATCTACTTTAAATGATTCCTGGTGTGGGTGCACATGAGCTCTGTATAAGATGACGCAAGGTAGACTGGGGTCAGCCTGCTGGCTTCGAGCAGCTGGCAGCCTGCTACAATAAAGAGGGGGTAGGCCATGCTAGGAATAAAGGGCAAGACTTCAAAGGAAAATTGCAGTGAAAAGGGAAAATAGCAAAATGATTGATATTCCAGAGAGATGAGAAGAGAGAGAAGGGCAACACGCGTTTTGCAGATAGCTTTTGAAAATCTGTATGTGTGTCACTCATACGCCCACGTCTGCTTCTGCTTCTCTCCCAGGCACATTAAGTTTAGGATTAGTGCCATCCTTCTCAGGACACAGACTGCATGGGTGATGAGAGACTAGCAATTAAAGGGGAATCAATGTACTTGGTTTAGACAGAAAGGTATGAGATAAAGTTTTTTTTCATCCTAAAATCTAAAGTCTTATATTAGTATTACCGTACTCTGCTTCTATCATTTTCATTGTTAATTGATTGACAGGATTATTCTTACATTTGACAAATTATCATGACCTATAAAACACAGTTATTTTCTCTTACATACAGTTAACATTATAATCTAGGGAATAACAACAATGGTCACTGTTTCTTTACGTTTCAATAATCATTTGACTCTCTTCCATAATCACATATCCGTGACAGATGTGTGGGCTTTTAACCAAGTGGTACTGCGCTACATGACTAAACCTGCAATTCCCATCAGGCCTGTAGCTAATACAGTTACTTACTAAATGATAGCCAGAAACACATTTCGCACATTGCGGACATAACTATAGAAACCTGCTGTAGCAGCAATGCTTTCTTGTCATTGCAAGCATATTCTGTGGTAGTGTTAGCATTAGCTCGCAGCTCTGCTGTGGGACAGCTTCACACTAATGTTAGGACGACTGGTTTTACAAATTGCAGTCATTGTTAAAATATACAAAACATCTAAAGAAAGAAAGCTAAAACATCTAGTGCAGCTTTTATGTGCTTCTAGCAAGCATGCCATTTCACTTCTCTTTCTATTGCGTGAGCTATGTTAGTCTTTGCGTGCTCCAAACCAAACTCGGTAATTAATTAGGTAGGAGTAATGTCGATATTTACTGGCGCTGGCTCTCGGTGCACAGGGGTAACCTTTTAAACCTCTGACATATTTAGGCAACTTTGCCCCTCTAGCAGCTGCATTGTCAATTTATTTAAACTTTACTGGCATCCAGATGTTCTGCCTTTTCCACGTGGTTGTACTCTTGCTAACTCAAACCTATTTAGGGCCATAAAGATAAAAAGAATTCTGAGATTAGCTGGTCAGTATATAGTAAGATTTTATTTCTGTTTCTGTAGCTGTTTCTCTTCATTCTCTTTCTGCCTGTTTCCCTTCACGTGTGTGTGTGTCTGTCTGCCTGCAGTGATGATGTTTGTCTCGCCGTCTGCACAGCCTTATAGGGCTGATTTGCACTATAGGGGGCAGGCCCTTGGCTGGTCACTCCGAGCCACGCTTGTGTTTGGGGACGAGCTGCAGCTGCTGGCACAGCTGGAAGTTTCATCGCGTTTCTCTTTTACCTCCTTTAAGCTAACTTTGACACACTCACCCATTCGCCCCGCTTACTTCCATACTCTCTCTTCAGACTGCAAACACCTCCCTGCTGAGAAAAGCAGCATTTCTCCTCACTGATAGATTCTTGATAGTATTAGGGAGAGAGGACAGTGACTGAAAAATAATTTTCAGTCTTAACTGTTTTTCAGCACTTTTCTCAAAATCTATCTTTTTATGTATGGAAGCATAATCGTATTATTCGTGACACTATCCCTTTTATCTCCCCTTTGCTCAACTAACCTTTCTCAGCTCTCCGTCTGAATCGGTGTCTTGTCACACTACTCCGGTGTCCATGTTCAGACTTCTTGCTTCTGTTGTCCATTTTTAGAGTTTATGGTAGCTGTCATGGTATTAGCATCTGTTTTTTATGAAGCAGCTGGAGGAGTTGGCTTCCAGGCGTTCTGGCACTGTGTCTAACAGCACTGTTTCTCTAAGCTGTGCTGACGGATGTATGTCTGAAGGCACGTCTGTCTCAGTGAACTCGTAGCTTGCATCTGAGTTCAATAAAGGTCTTCAAGCCACAAAGTCTATATTAGACGGCATATGTGGAGAATTTGGGTTTTTTAAGGATATAAGTTTCAACGCCATGCTTTCGTGCGGCTTAACCTAAGGCTCCTCAGATTCTTTTAGTGTTGGATTGGCCAGTCTAATGGATTTTGCTGTGTCGTCTAGACCTTTTTTGTCATTAAAATAAACATGTTATGTGAGGACATTTAAAAGGATCAGACTCGAGTTGAGAAAATTGGAGACTGTGTTACATACTTATTGTGGCTTGGCCGTATGAAATGTTTTTTAGGCAAAAGTTGACTGATAAAGTTTTTTTTTTTTTTTTCCAATTTTGGATTGTAGTTGAGTTTCATAGATGTCAAAGAGACATGGGTAGTGGCCCATCAAAGTATGATACAGTCTCCATATTTTTCAGAAAGTGGGTTGGCTGTAGTTGGGGGTTAGTTGACCTGGGTGGGGGTTGTGATTGGAGTGGGATTTCCACAGCTCTGGGTATCCAGGCTAGGCAGAGGCGTTTAGCTAATCCTCTTAGCCCCACTCTATAACACAGACACAGACTGCCTTCTCTTCTCTTCCTGATCAGCCACCCCCAGCTTTGAAAATTTACACTGTGGGATCACCAGCCAGACAACCATACACTGCATGTTTGTGTTAAGCACGGATGAACATTTCTCCTTTTTCATGTGTGCATGAAAGCCAGCAGAGTCCATACTCCATTACACCTACACCCATGGAAATAACGTTTCTGTCGGTCACTGCAAGTCCTCTCTGTTTGGCTCTGTGTCTTTTCTTTCCATACTCTGTGGAGGTATGCTAGTAGATCAGTGTGTCAGCGAAGCACTAATCTGCTTGGCCGCTGTACTTCTCTGGGTTGGCAGATGGGACGGATATCCCTACCCGCCATCTGGACAGCCTGGCATGGACGAGATGTGGCCGTGGCCTAGTGCAGAGTGAGATCAGGGGATTAATGTATTCCGTGCTATCCCAGCAGTGCAGCTATTTTTACAGACATGTCAAATAATAAGTGTACCCATCAGACCAAAGCTGACATGCATCAAGATTTGCATTCCATGTACAAGCCTGAGACAAGCCTGTCCTGCATTCTGTGTACCAGAACCAGAACCAAGAGGTTGGAATCTGCAGCGCACATCATTAATTATCTTATAGGTTTCAAGTGATTTAGATTGGACATATATGTTCAGTCATTCACATTGATGAATGCAGTAGCTGTTATATTACAAACTACTCTGGCATTCTACTAATTGTATGCAAGGCTCTTCGGTTATTTCACGACCTTCAACCACAAGGTCACGCTAAGTATCGACAAGAGCCTCTCATTTTCGCCTCGGCTTCCTACCTTGCTCGGCAGAGTTCTTCATGAGTCACTACGGAGTTTATGCGATCGTCCTGCAGATGAATGTTTTCCAGCTATTGTAATGACTACATGCACAGAGTAAAGGGTGAAGCGGGTGCAGCAATAATGTAAGAACCAGATGAAAAGGGGAAATAAAAACAAGAGAGAAAACAAATCTTTGGGTTCAGCGTAGCTTTAATTCTGAGGTCGAATACCAAACTAAGAAGACAAACACGAGGGGAACACTCTGTTCGGCTACATCCTGAACATGAACTCTGCTTTGGAAGGGAGCTGGAGAGGAGTGGGAAAATGCATGAGAGCGGCTGCTAGAGGAATGCAAGAGAGGAGATTCAAAGGAATACAATTTCAAAGAAATGAAGTATGCGTTGGGCAGCTGATAAAGAAAATGCTAAAAATGCAGAATGACAGATCAGATCACATGATCACTATTATTGGTTCATTAAGCACATAGGTCAAGATTAAAGTGGTCCAAAAATGACTGGGTGATGGGTTGTAAACATGTTTACACCAGATCAAGACATTCACAAGGCGAACATGATGAACCCCAATGATATAGATCCATATCTAATTTACTGTTACACTAAACTGTTATTCTACTGAAACTTATGAAGGAGTTTATCATAGGTTTTGATGATCTGTGCAGAGGAGAGTGGCTAATATAATAAAAACTGATGCTCAAGATAACTTTAGGCTCAGAGACTCAGATGGAGGTGGAATTTCTAAAATGCTATAAGCAGCAGAAGGACCGGCAGCATTGTCTGCAGTGTTTGTAGGATTGTTTGCAAATGAGCAGAGTAACATTTCCATAGGTGGGGCAAAAGACCAGACAGACTCGGGTCAGCTAGCATAAAGAAAATTGCTGAGCTTGTAAAACAGAAGCGCTTGAGTCGTCCGATTGAACTGCTGCAGATTTGTTGCTTAGATATTTGTCAAACTTTGGCTATCGTGGCTTATTTGTTCTTGCATAAAGGGGACATCACATGTATCTTCTTAAGTTTGAAACACCCCTGTCTGGCGTGAGACAAAGACCGCCATTTGTGGATTGCTTCCCTTCGCTGTGCTTTTTCTCGTTTTCTCTCCGTGTCCTTTTTTCCATCTCTAATGAAAAGCACATCTGGACAAGAGGTGGTGATTATTTTTAGAAACATTTTATACCCCTGAACAGGAAGCTCCTCCAGCAGAGGAATATCACTTCCTCCTCCTCTTTAAAGTCTTGTTCTAATGCACAACAGAACATGTTTACGCCACATCAGGAAACACGAGGGGTCTGTCTGTGAGGTGAAACTTGCTGTGCGTGCTGTCTGGACAGGCAACAATGGGATGAGTGTGCAGTTGACTGTGTGTGAGAGACTAACACAATTGGTCCCGGGGCTGTTTCCTCTGCCTTTTAGTTGTATTGTACTAATAAAAAGCATTCCACGTATAAGGAAGTGACACAAAGGCCTGGAATGACGTTTTGATTTTTGCTACAGACATGCGACTAACTGTGTTAATCCTAAAACGTCTGGATCTATACCCAGGATTTGCTGTTATGTCCCCCCCCCCCCCCCCCCCCCCCCCCTCTTTTAACGGTGAATACAGTTGGAAAAATAACATCTTTATTATTGAATAAACTCATATTTTAAATGAGAAAGGTTTGGGAAAGCTCTTCAAAAAAACCAGATACTGCATGTGTGTCTATCATCCAATATTTAAGCAACATAAATTACATAGATCTGTAGCTTTCTTGCTGCAGGCTTACAGTACGCTACTCTCGTTTCATAATCCATACAGATACAGCTGTTTTATCTGCCACTCTTACCTCCTTCACAACTTATGGCTCCCTCACCAGCATAAGCAATAGATGCTGCTTTATTTATAATACAGACAGCTCCGACTGTGCTGCACCAAAAGAGCTCAAGCTGTGCTTTGAAGCAATCTCTTGACGATGTGAATGTTTGATGTTTAATCAGGTTATGATTTCAGAAAATCTCAGTTTCATGTTTGCTCAACTACCAACTAAAGAAGACAAGTGAAGCTGTCAAAATCAAAGCAGGTCCTCCTCATTTTCTTCTTCAAAGAAGAATATATGTATATATATATATTTTATGTTCTAGTGGAGATGACTGCACAAATTGCAGAAATATTTTGACACCAATGCAAACATCACATTTTAAAAAATTCTGCTTTTTGTTAGCTCGGCATATTGTGGACGATGTTGTCCCTGTCAGGGCCTGTTGCACCTGCCGCAGCGATGTAGCACTTCCGTCGCCTTCTGACAGGCCAAACCCGCCCGGCACCTCAGCCGTGTGTGCCCTCTTTCATCCTCCCCCCTCCTCCAATCTCACCCCACAGTGCCTTTCATCCATCAGTGGCCTTCTCTGTGTCCCTGCCAGTTCACACTCTGCCTCACTTAAAAGGGGTGAGGGAGGGTAAAAGCGGGAGGCTTAACTGTCTCTAAGAGGCACAGCCAGCTCAGTGGCCAAGGTGCCAATCCAAGGAATAACTGTTGTCTCACGGATAATGGAATTTCCTTGCCTTGGCAGTGGCCAAATTCCACATGAACATGTTTATTGACACAAGAGACAGAAATCAAGATCGAGAAGAAGTGAGCTGCGTTCAGCTTCAAAGTCGGCGTCAACGCATCCAGCCTTAATTCCAGCAGAATGACACTCCAGTTCGGTTGTCTGAGCACTAATGAAATCTGATCTGAACACCAGGGTTTAGATGGTGAATAAGAGAGATGTTTAAGCTTAGCTCCCATGTTGAAGACATCATGGAGTTAGGCCTGTGGCAGTTTAGCCTCTGGCTCCCGACTCCTGGCAGGAGAACTCTCTATAAAGCAGGCCTATTAAAATGCTCCTCCTTCCCCAAGGAATCAGGGGAGTTAATCAGAACCAGAGCTCTGGATGGAACCACTCAGTAAACGCTTAGACTACACTGGGCTGGTCTTGGATACTGGAGCTTAAAGCCACCAATGGGGGCACGACCTTCCCACCAACAGTCCCATGTTCTTTTACACAGCAGATCTCGGGGCAGTTTATATTTATGCTCAGCCTGTCTATTAAACCAGGCGCCGTAAGCTTCAGATGCACACACAGCAGCGTTTCTGTAACGAACCGCAGATTTGTCCACTGTTCAGTTGCTCCCAGTTGTTTGCTCCAAGCCGTAAGATATATGGTTATGTTGCATAACAGTTTTCCCCCGTAGTGGTCTGTGTTTTGCTTCATTCATGCACGTGTGGCTGTCTGCTATGAGGTCGGCCCAGATCCTAAAGCCACAGGGGTCTGCTCAATAATCACTTTTCCAGTTCTTGCACAGCTACCGAGCTACCATGTTGATACAACGTCAAGTATTGATGTATCTATATCAAAGTTTTGATGAATGGTGCGATTTTAGGGAACTATGATATGACTTTAAAAAACCTACCGGTATTTTGTCAAACATAAATGTTTGTAATTTCTCTTTGGAGATTAAAACGGTGGTTTAGTTTGGTAATCGTGATTTTTGTTTTTTAAATTACCGAGGTGGCTGTTAGGTTTCCTGACAGGAAAGGTTGAATGAATCGAACAGAAGAGTTGAAAGTGAATGGAAGTTCTTCCTTTGTCTTACTCTGCTGCCACATTATATCAAGACATGACAGAACATTATAAACACGACGCAACGTTTTTAAGTTGAATTCAAACTGAAATATATCAAATAAAAGTTTTTATACTTTCAAATAATCATCAAGGAACACATGTATGATATAAACAATGTGCAAATAAAGTATTGCAACATGTAATCAAATTATTTAAAGTCAGCATTTTTGGCAGAAATATTATTTTGATGGTAGATGAATCAGTTTTAATGAAGCCCTTTCTTTTCTTGCTACATAAATTGTTATGGAAAACACATTGAAAACGCTAAATCTGGACTGTGCGGGTGGTTTAGTAAAGTTTAAATATCACAAATCTCAAAATGAACAGGGGGAAAATAAAGGATGAAACAACAGGAGGAAGCTCAACACATAGAGGTATGCATCTGTGGAGGAAAATAGAAACAAAGACAGAGGTCTGTTGCTAAATGTTGCATAATAATTGTCTTTCGAGTCAGGCTTAGGTTTGTATATATTTGGCACATGCCTGTGAGTCTTTGCAGGGGGGCTACGGGAGTGAATCACCATGTCACTGTCCATCCGGTCAAGGCCAGAGGCCAGCAAGGCTCTTGGACGTGGCCAGGAAGCCTCTGAACCTCCCCAGGATGTAGCTGTCAGCTGATCCCCTTTTGGGAAGGGAAGAAGGAGGGGAGGAGACAGGAGGGAAGAGGTGGGGAGCAGGAGGGAAATTGGCAGGTGTGAATGGGACAGGAGTGGGGGGGCTGGAAGTTCACTCCAGCTGATAGTGACATTGGGAAGGTCTGTTTTAGAGATACCAGGGCCCACGTTACTCTCTCGTGCCTCCTCCATCTATCGCCCAGTCTTCTTCCATGCAGCTGTGGATGCTTTGTGTAATGCTTTTAGCAGGAGAAAGGCAAAATCTGTGTGTGTGTGTGTGTTTATGTACCACGTGCATGTCTGAATTTCTCATAGGTCATCATGAACTGCTGTAAACAGAGAGTTGGACACCTCACTTTCTGCTTATGTCAAGAGCACAGCGTATAGATTCCACGTGTCTTTTCTAAATCACTTCCTGCTGATGTTTAATACCGCTGTGTGTTACAGCTGGATGACCTTTCACCTCTCCTCTCGCTCAGAAGAGCAATGCATAGAGGGCCCAGATCTGTTGCTGAGTTTCTTTGAACTAGTACAGCAGTCAGTGAAGTTGACAGCCAAATGTTGGAGTGAGCTGGTCTCTGTCTGACAGTTTGACATGTTCTCAGCAGGAGACAGTAACCTAGTTTCTTTATGTGATACCTGGAAAAGAGCACAGATCTCACTGGACAACAATCTGGAGCATTTCTTACACAGTTTCATTTCAGGCCAGTTATATTAATAATACCTTTCAGTTTCTCTTTCCTTCAGGCTTTGTAGTGAAGGTTAGAGCTGGTTTCTCCCTAACTGTGCCTGTCCTGCATGAATGGTGTTTAGGAAACAGAGAGAACAGGAAAGGCAGAGCAGACAGGGAAGAATAGAGGGATATCCCCTTACATGGTTCCCTCCTTTTTCCTCCAGGATGAAAGGGGTGAGAACTTCGGAAAGGGTGTGGGGGTTGGTAAAATACACCACCTGTCCATATGTTCACAAACCTCTGCACATACACTCCAGCGATCATTCACAAACACACATATGGTCCTAGGTGTCTCTGCTCTGAGGTCTGTCTGCTACTAAGAGGTGTCTTCTCTCTTTCCTTGTGTGTGTCTGTGTGTGTGTGTTTGTGGTGAGAGACCCTGAGATTAGCCTTATGTGGCCCAGATTACAACAGGATCAGTGCTGCCATATATTACACTGGCCTGTGAACCATCAGCGACACAGTGGACCAGCCTTGGCTTTGGGGGCTTAAAACCTCATTTAATTACACTTCAGCAGAGAGGAAAAGTACAGTAACAAATTCACACAAGCCGTTATTTTACTCAGTGTGGGGAGATTAACACGCGGCGACCTCAAAGTGTCAACAGGAAAAATCCGTGTTTTTGTCAGGAGGGAAGAAGATAGCACAAGGTTTGATTTTACAGGCACTGTGGAACGTTGGCTGTGACATTTGCAGGCCCTCCCTTTACGGTCAACATGTGTCCATCTAGTGGTTGCGACTAAAAAATGCCTCTCCAGCTGAAAGAGGGAGGAATAAAAGCAGATGAGTCTATTTGACAGGAGAGAATCAGACCTTTCAAAACACTCCATATCTGTATTGCCCTCTCATAGAAAATCATTTTTTCTGGGTCTTCTAGGCTTAAGTTTCTGTTGCCAAGCTCTGGTAACGTAGATGACATTTATATTTTTCATATTGTGTTTACAAGGTGCTACCAGGGACATTGGCTCAGCTCTGACAAGGATGTGTATGCGACACCGTAGCATTGAGGCAAAATTACGCCACTTCACCAAGTAAGTGTCACTTTTGTTTTTATTTGCTCCACTGCAATTTTCTCCTTTCGCCTGTCCTGAGGGGATTATTATGTTCTCCAACCCCATCCTATTTATGGTGACCTTTCTCTTATTTTGTTACTCTTTACTATTCTGTGGAAATAAACCTATTTGTTATACCCTTCATTCTCTTGAATATTGTCTCTCCTTGTTGCTGCAGTGCTCTTATGGAAGGCCTGGTTACGCCGCTCCAGGACAGGATAGAGGAATGGAAGAAGACGGCTAACCAGCTGGACAAAGACCATGCCAAAGGTGAACAAGCACAACAATATAAAAAAAACATTATTTGCACAAAGTGTATTGTATGGAAATGTATACTCCATTTTGTCTTCACATGCTTGCCAAAGAATACAAGAGATCTCGTCAGGAAATCAAAAGAAAGTCCCTTGATACCATCAAACTCCAGAAAAAAGCAAGAAAAGGTTAGTAAAACTCTCATGATATATGAATTAGTATTGTAAGGATAACATTAGTGAAGTCTGCGACTGGTCGCTGCACTCGCAGTGAAATAGCACCATCTAGAGGGCAGAATGTGAAAGGATAAGTCTCTCAAGTAAAAATGTTTGGCACAACGTCAGAGGCTCCTTTCCAACTTTGGATAGTTTATCCTATAAATCGGAGAAATTAACTTCTTTCCTGGCTGTGCTTGCATTATCCCCCTGCTGCTGGCTGTAATTAAACTCCTATTTTCATACAGTATTTTAATATAGCAGTGGTACGGGCTAGTCATAAACATGCATTGTGCCCTGATTTAAAACAGCTAACGCTGCCTGTTCTTCTTTCTTTCCTCTCCTCCCCCCCCCTCTCTTACCGAAACCCTCCTCAATTTTTTTTTTTTTTTGCCTGGCGTTTATCCCTGACTGTAGAGCTTCTAGGTATGTTCGCTGCCACAAATATAAGAACTTCACATGCTAGTTTCAAGCCTTAAACCCATCTTTACGTAAACCTGCCAGTCAACGAAAAAAACACCATCTGTCTTAACATTTGTGGTTGAAAGGTGGAATAGTTCATTTATTATTCACAAATCAATTTAACAACACTACTAAGGTGGAAAGCGGTGATGAATTGAGAGGAGACACGAGTATTTCTTAAGCATGGAAAAAAAACAAATCCAGATATTTTCCAGATATGGAGTGTAAGTTAATGTAATGCTACAGGCTAGACCTCTATAAGGCTAGGAATATTAGTGAGCATAACCCTTTAATATTTGACAAAAAAAAGCTACACAGTGCAATAGTGATGACTGCTCTGTCTCTACGGTCCATCTCAGGCTATCGTCCGGACAGTCACGTTGATTCCACAGTCTCATGTTGAAAAATGATTAAATACTAAAATTACCTACATGGGAAATAAACAAGCACAGCAGCCAAATGTTGTGCAAGTAGGTCTGAAAGTAGGTCAGATATTTAGCAGGTCAGATAGAGACTGAATTCAGCCAAGCAGCACCTTGTAAAAAAATATGTCATATTTCGCAGTAAAAGTTGCTAACCCTTCCTGATCTTAGACTCGTTGCTCGAAGTATTCTCAGCATCTTTGTGAGTACAGCTTCTGTTGCGAGGATCTATAAATCACATGCTTTTGGGACTCAATTAATTAGTGCCTGATTAAATACAGGTGCGCTGAAAGCGTAGCTCATCAAGCGTATTAAAGATATGGACAGCTGTAAGAATAATCTGCAGCGCTCTGCTTGTTAGTGTTTTTCATCAAGGCGATTGCCAGCGTAGAGTGACACTAATTTAGATCTGCTCACACCCTTTTAGTTCATTATATTTTGTAAATAGAACGGTATTTTCTATGTGCTAAAAGTGACTGGCAGTGTATGTGTACATCATGAAATCACAGAAAATAGTGTGGCATCCTAGCGCTCGTTTTTATCTTCATCTCATCCTTCTTTCTTTGCTTAGACGTCCTGCATCCATCATAAAGCATCACTGTGGCATGCAGTATCGAATGACCTGACATTCCATACAGTTGTGTTTTTCCAATCTCATCCATTTCAGGGTCTGCAAATCATCTCCAGTTGCACTGATTGATGACATGTTTCAGTGTCCTCTCATTCCTGAGATCATTATCCATGCTGGTGTAATGTTTTTCAGTGTGTTGACCTTTAGTACACAGCAGCTTATCATTATTTGTTTTAATCATCTCTCATCTTTTACTCTCTTCCTCCCCCTCCTGCGCTGCGGACACTTCCTGTCACTTTCGTAACCTCCTGTCCAAATCTTAATCTGTTTTCATTCCTTCTCCTCTCCTTCTTTATTTACTCAACTCCCCTCACCTCTGTCCTCCCTGGCTCTGTCCTTCCTGCCTTTTCGTGTCTTTGCACCCGTTGCCGTTGCCTTGCGCAGGCCGCGGTAATCTGCGCCCCCAGCTGGACAGCGCCATGCAGGATGTCAGCGATTTGTACCTGCTGATGGAGGAGACGGAGAAGCAGGCAGTGCGCAGAGCTCTCCTGGAGGAGAGGGGACGCTACTGTTCATTCATCAACTTGCTTCAGCCTGTGGTGGTAAGGAACATTAAGCCTTTTTAGTATGGAAGGTTGTGCGTGTAAAGACCACCGGCGTACACTATGAAATATCTTTGCTGCGTCTTGTTGATGGTGGTAGCTGTTTAATTTGATCAATACTGTTTTCCCTGCAGAATATTGAGATCGCCATGCTGGGAGAAATAACACATTTACAAGCCATTGTTGATGACCTCACGTTGTTGACTGAAGACCCACACAAGCTGCCACCAGCTAGTGAGCAGGTAACAGGAGTGTAATACTACAAATTCTTCCAGTGCCGCTGACATGCTTATTTCCTCCCAGTGATGGCAAAGTTATTTGAAGCAGAATTTAATTTGTCTCGTGTGGTTTCAGTCCAAAGGTTAAAAATGTCTGTGTTTCTTATTACGTACAAAACGGAGAGACTTAGATTCCTTGTAATCCAAAGGCTACAGTAAGCAACTTGTTGTTGTTTCATAGCTCCGTCCACTTGCTATAAATACCCACTAGAGTAACAAATGGTTATCATTTCACACCTGGAAAGGGTGCTTGAATTGCAATTAATTCAGTTTTAATTAACCTTTACTATAAACTACAGGACTTGGCAATTTGTGGATTTATCTTGTTGGTTCGCATCTTTTTTTTCCTTTATGTGAAAAGAAAAGAGACTTGTCTATGTCTAAATCACCATTTGGTTGTGTTCCTGCAGGTGATCCGGGACCTAAAAGGTTCTGATTATAGCTGGTCCTACCAGACCCCTCCTTCTTCCCCGAGTAGCACAGGTTCCAGGAAGAGCAGCATGTGCAGGTATATTATTTAAACGCACACCACTTGTTGCACGTGGCAGTCTTTTGTAAGGAAAGAGCCCCATCCAGACATCCAGAATTAGATAAAAGAGGTCCTCTGTTTTGAGTTACAAATTGTAAGATGCCGTCGACGTCTCGTCTTTTTAAAATGAGCAACCCACATTCTATGAATATGTAATACGTCTTCAAGCCATAATTTTCAAATCATTCTTGCAAGTACATGCTTTACATTCTTGTTTTAGATGAGCTCGGGGAAAACCTTTTACATTTGAAAACAGCCTTCAAGTGTCAAACTCAAAGACCCTGCATATGACACCTGCATAAATCCGTACAGTGAAGGTCAAACATCCGGGATTAACGCTGACTTCCACACAATCTTGTTTGGAAGAAGCGCAGTATTATATAAGGTTTTGATTGTACGATAGGTTGTAATATATTTTATAAACTTTTTTTTCAGCTTCCTTAATAACATATTAATAAAAACTAGTATAAATCCATGAATATACCTGTGACATGTCTTCTTCACTACACAGCCTGATTAGATTAGCAGTGACAGTCGACATACGACGACATCTCGCGACCTCCTCAGCTCCAGCTCTTGGCATATATTTGTAGTTCTCCAGCTTCTTACAGCGAGATTAGGTCTAAAGCTGTCAAATATCACCAGCTGACAGCCATGAGCCTACACAAGAGCTAAAATCCACACATTCATCTGACTTAAGGTGGTAGCTCAAAAGTTTCTCTACAAATGTGGCATTCTAGGTCAAACACATTTTAATGTTGAGCGGAAGGAACATCATATCGTCTCTCTTTTATTTAGTGCTATAGCTCCGAGCAGAACCTCGCTGACACTTGTTCCAATTAACAGCATATCCTATTTTTAGTATGCTACAGGTATTCCCATTTTATCCACTGACTCTGTGTGCGACTGGCTAATTTTAAAACAGATGCAAGTTAAGTTAGCGAAGCCTTGCATCGCCAGAATTTCAGCTTTTTCCTGAAACAATTTCAGCCTGACTTCTATACATTAACTCTTTTCCCCTTTGAAAGATTCTAGCAGTAACCCTCGAAGCTCTTTTCTGCACTGAGTGGTTTCTGTCATATTTCAGGCCTGTCTATAGAGAGGAATGACCGGGTGTGCATCAGAGGTTAGTGAGGGTGGTCTCTGCTTATGCAGCTAGCCGTGAAAAAGAAAAAACAAAATAGGTTCTTACTGATAATCTTCTGAAAGTTATTGTTAAAGGTACTGGGGAAATAATCAGATGCCACTTTTATAGGGTAATAAGTTAAGCAGCACACATTGCCAAACATTAAAATGAAAGAATACAATGAAGAGACAAAGGTTTTAATAGGAAACAATAAAAACAAGCTTACTTATTAAAAACTCAAAGGAGAGAAAAAGGAGCGCTTAAGACTAGGCTCTGGTTTGAAATGATTTATTGTATTTATTTTTCCATATTTATTTTGGCAATCCTCCTTAAGCTTCATCCAAGAGAATGAAGATTAATGAGAAATGTCAGTGTCGGATGGATTCCAGAGGGAGAGGGGAAGAAGGAGGTGTGGGAGAGGAATACAGGAGGGGAGGTGAGAAGTGCGAGTTGCACATTTGAAAATGCGTGGGTGACAAAGAGAAGCGGCGCAGAGTGAAAATGACAGAGCAGCAGACAGAGAGCACAAAGACAGCTGTTAATGCTCAGAAAGGAAGAAAAATCAAAGTAAATGATAACTTTTTAATGCTCTTTGATGCACCAGAATTAGAAGAATGGAATCATTTAGATTTCTCACACAGCGCAGCCTCCACGGGCGCAGCTTTTGTGATTAATTTTTCACAACCCTGTTATTCTTTTTACTATATTTTTGTGTCATTTTCAAAACCATAAATGTGATCATATTAATCCTAATCCTGATTATAACGCGTACTAAATGCTGAATTTTCTACTGATGCGATTTCCTGTCAACAGTCTCCTCCAGATGCCCTCCTCAGGAGCCCATCGGCTGAGCAGTGTCTCCTCCCATGACTCGGGCTTTGTCTCCCAAGACGCCAACACCCATTCAAAGCCTCCATCACCCATGCCCTCTGATATCACAAGCCAGGTAGCAGTCTCAGCTATGATATTTAATTTTCTTTTCCTATTATCAGGAGGGAAAGAGTTTTTCTTTTGTATTGCAGCAAAACCAGGAATAAAGCAGACTTGTTATCTCCAGAGATTCCTCTGGCAGTAAAACATCAGGACAGGAGGACACGGCAACAACACCACGTTCTTGTCAACGCAGATCTACGATAATTCTCTCTTTTTAACCACAATCACATTCCGTCCGCTGTATCCGAATTGAAAGCCATCGAGTTTTTCCATGTATTTGTATTTCAGACATTATGCCAC
>VURO01035126.1:0-27058 GCA_015108175.1 Pelvicachromis taeniatus | reverse complement strand
TGCCACCATAAGAGTTTGTGCTTTTTTTTTTTTTTTTTTTTGCAATAGATCTCTATCAGTTGCAAATGTTGAATTTTTATCCCACTGGACTGATAAAGTCATTCAGACTCTCACAGTCTGAACAGATTGCAGTGTACAGAACACACTCAGCAACACACCGACTGATGCAATGTTCTTTTTCTGAATAAATGATCTTACAGGCTACTTTATTTTCAATCTAGGCTATAGAATATAGATCCTCTCAGAGAGGAAAAAAATCCCCTCTTTCTAAAGCTCATCAACACTCTTCTCCAGCTCTCGCCATCTTCCTATGCATCTCTCACATCTAACTTTTTCTCCCCATTTCCTCTCCATCTCCACTGTTCTTTACTCCATCTTTCCTTTCCCAGAAATCAACAAGCTCAGCCTCCTCTGAGGCTTCAGAAACCTGCCAGTCTGTCAGCGAGTGCAACTCTCCTACAGCGGTTAGTACTGCATGCATCTCTTACCAGCGTACTTGCTTTGCTGGAAGCGCGCGCGCACACACACACACACACACACACACACACACACACACACACACACACACACACACACACACACACACACACACAGTAGCAGATATATACACTTGCACGCTGATGTGCTGTGCATTTCAATCATTTTGATCTATAGCTTAAAGAGGCCCGTGGGCCTTTAATGACAGCCGCTGTAAGGTATAGCGTGGACTACTCACCCATGTTGAGCACTCTTACTCAGACCTGTCTGTCCATTCCGCA
This sequence comes from Pelvicachromis taeniatus, assembly GCA_015108175.1. Classification (NCBI taxonomy): domain Eukaryota; kingdom Metazoa; phylum Chordata; class Actinopteri; order Cichliformes; family Cichlidae; genus Pelvicachromis; species Pelvicachromis taeniatus. The sequence continues at coordinate 26,300 of VURO01035126.1, read as the reverse complement.
GTTTGGCTCATGCTCATCCTTCGGCACCTTCCGCCCTGCTTTCTCACACACTGGCACCATCAGGCCTCTATCTGTCATACTTCCTGCGTCCCCCACATTTAACCACTCCCCTGGATCCAACACTCCCTCACCCACATCAAAGGTTCCTAGCTGGAAGGTTTGTTTTCATTTGCAAATTTTGCTTTGGGTTCTCTCTGTTGAGACTTTGTTGCTACTTTGCTTCTTGTGTTTTGTTGCCGTCACAGATTGCGGATGCATTCTGTAGATTAACCTCACAATCATTGTTTTGCTGTTGCTCATCAAGCTCAGTTTTCCAATGTTTCCACAAAAAGATGCGCTAAACCGCACGCCCTGCTTTGTTCTATTCATGTCGACCATGCGCCTAACCAGTTTACAAGCCAAATCAACAGCTTCCGTGTTTAAATGCACAACTTTCGGATGGTGAGACACTGGAGATGCACAGTTGGAAGACGGTCTCATTATTCAGTCTGCTGTTGCAGGACTGGGCCAAATCGAGTTCCTGCGAACCATCGTTGGCCAGCACCCCTCAGCGTAGGAGGGAGTCTGTGGATAAGATGAGAGAACTGGAGGCTCCGCCCAGTCCACAGGGGTATTGTGGGATGCAAGCTGATGAGCCACACAGAGTGAGAAGTGGCCCAGGAACCATTGCAGCCAAGGTAAAAAGTCCTCAGGGAGTGAAAATATAAATGCCAGTATATCAATTTGTATGCTGTAGGGATTGCAGTGTGATGAAAATGTAAATGTGTTCTAATCTTTATGTATTTCCTGCCTGTCTGTATCTCTGTGTATGTGTGCTTAAGCATGGCGAGCCCCTCTCTCCAGCAGCCAGTACTCTAGCCATGGTTCTAACCAGAGGCTTGAGCATGGAGCAGCAAAAGAGCAGCAGAGACTCTCTGCAGTACTCCAGTGGCTATAGCACCCAGACCAACACCCCCTCCTGCTCTGAGGACACCATACCCAGTCAAGGTAACAGTCGTCCCTGAAGAGCCACACACTCCTGCATGATTAAACACACATGATATCCACACACAGAACACTATTAACGAATTTCTCTGCTGTGTTTCAATCATTGCACGTGTGTGGTTTGAATAGTGCAGTACGAGTTGCCTTAAACTCCAGTTTGATTACTGTGAAGTCTTATGTAATGAAGCACCTGCTAATTAACCCTTCACAACAACTGCTCACAGAGTTGTTATTATTCAGTGTGGGGAAAGAATGGATTCTCATGACTTGCTGTCATTTCTAGGCTCTGATTATGAGTGCTACTCTCTTAATGGAGATGCTGACGGTGAAGGACAGGTGGACTTTGACAAATCCTCCACCATCCCTCGCCATAGTAACATTGCACAAAGCTACCGTCGCATGATCCAAACTAAGAGACCTGCAAGTACAGCGGGCTTGCCTGCAGGTAAGACTGTTCAGGGAACTCTAAACGGTGCTGGGGGAAGCGGCGCTGGAGCTATTACTTCAGGGACTGCCACTATACGCCGGACACCATCCTCCAAAACTGGCGTGAGACGCACGCCGTCTACATCTGGCCCCATTCCCATCCGGCCTCCCATCGTGCCAGTTAAAACCCCAACGGTGCCAAACTCCCCAGGTTACACTAGCCCATCTCATCACTCTGCAGGCAGTGAGGAGTTTCTGTATGGTGATGACCTATCAGCTAGTGACAATATGAGGGCTCCTCCAAAGCGGATGAGCCTCCCTGACAAACCCTGGGGCTGTGGAGGAGGGGCGGACAGGACTGCTTACGAACAGCAGGCCCCCGGCACGGCTGCTCAAAGTGTTGAGGAGGACCCTATGCTCGCTGCCAACCGCCACAGTCTGGTGGAGAAGATAGGAGAGCTGGCAGCCAGCGCCCACGCCCTCGGTGAGGGTCAGTTCCCCTTCCCTAGCTCGCTGTCAAGGGATCCCGCTCAGTTTGCGCCTCAGGGGGCGTTCTCTGTCACCCAGGAGGACGTAGATATGCTGGTATCTATACGCCGGGGGGTGAAGCTCCGCAAGGCAGTAACAGACGACAGGTCTGCTCCTAGGATCCTTCGGTAGCGAGGGAGGACAAATTGAAGCTCTGTATTGAAATACACGAGCACTCATGTAACACGTTAAAAATAAGGCACAAGTAATAAAGAGGATATAATATGGTAAATGAAGGCGAGACAGAGTAATGAGTGATCCTGGACAATATCAAGTCATTTATTGTATGAGGTGCATACATGCAAAGTAATCCATATTTTTTGTTTTTGATTTTTGTTTTGGTGGCTGTGCTTGCTTCTCCCTATGTGTCAACCAGTTTCAACCCAGTCCCTGTTAAACCCAGTCATCGAATACTCTGTGTCTAGGTTCTTGGTTCATGTTTATTATTATATTGTACCTTTCTTAATTAACACATCCCTAGCCCGTGGAGAATGACGGGCGCAATGCTCTGTGAGCCTGTCTGTATGTCGTGTCATTGTCATTGTTACTGTACTGTGCCCTGTTGCTGTTCTGTTTGACGAGCTGAGCAGCAGCTGTGCAAGTCATGTAAAAATAGAAGCATTATGGCAGTTTTTTTTTTTTTATTGCTGTACTGTACTGTCACTATATTCTGCAATTAAACTGGCTTTTTACTGTTAAATGACTTCATTGTTTCTTGCCACATTCTATTTTATTTTTTTATATTGTAAAGGACCGCAATTAATCGAACGACTTCAATTAGCTGCTGTATACATGCAGCTCATATGTAAGTGGTGTCAGCAATTTCCCCGAGCCTTTTGAAGTTTGTTGCTTCATTGCTTTCGCCACTTTTTAACGGGGTTCGTTTTATTACGAGTACATCTCCTCGGGATCTCACTTTAGATTCTAATCCAGTCACTATTTTTTTTTTCTTCATTTGTGCAGTTTATAGCGGTGATATGTAGATTCTCACCCCTCAGCTCAGTTTGAACTTTCGATGCGTCTGTCAGGATTTGTCCTACTAATTTTACCCTCGCTTTGCTTACAGTCGTTGAGTGCAGGACTGTCGACCACATTGCAGCACTCTAAAAACACAGATGGGGGCGCCTTAGGCCCTTCACTGTGACTGAGCAAACTCTGTAGCTTCGAAATGAACAGTAATGGGGGATGTCAGTTGACATTACTGCCTCATTGAAGATGTGTGGCAGGCTGAAAAGATGGCTAGATAGAGGGATATAAAACAAACGGGAAAGAAAAGGACGATTTACGGCATCCAAGACCAAACGCATCCATATTCATACATAGGTGTGCTAGCATACTCGTTTATTTTAATGTAAAACAGTACTGACATTTATGTTCGAGCAGCTGCAAAAAGTCTCTCTCATTATTTATTAAATGATAGTTACTGCTTGAAAATAGCTCCTAAACTGACTTTATAACGTTTCTTCCCCCTGGACAACAGGGATGATGAACCGTAGGGCCCCTGCCTGGCTACCTGTTTTGGAAGGTAGTATTGTGTGATGTATAGGTACAGTGTCCATTTAGAGTCACTCATATTAAGACACTACTTAACGTTGTTACACTGAAGAAGAAAAAAACTCAATAGAGCTGATGATTTTAAGTAGCAGAGAAAATGCAGCTAGTCTTTTCTGTTTTCAGAGTTCGAGGTGGAAGATTAGAGGGCTGGACCCTCCAGTCCGACCATAGATGATAATGAGGGGGTGGCAAGCTTTTGGTTTTGGGCTCATTTGTAAATCAAATAGAAGATGCTACAGGACCACCGTGTGTGACGAAGTTATTAGTCTACTCTCCTCACGAAGCCTGCAGTATTTTCATATTTCCCCCAATGGGTCTCTCATAATCCTCTCAGCTTCATAAATAGCACATTATTGAATGTACACCATCAGTTCATTACCTTGAACTGGTCGAGTAATGGAAACCTGCCTAATGTCGGGGGCCTGCTGGGATAATTAACTGAGAAAAAGAACTGCGGAGCTTCAGTGTGCATCTGAGGTAATGTTCTCGCTCTCCAAACTGCATTTCAAAGAGAACATCACCACTGCCTCTTAAAAAATTTCACCTTTTAGTCCGGCAGAGTGAGAGGGACTATTGAGCAGTGCTCATTTTCTTTTTCTTTTTTTCTTTTATTTTGCAGTCACTATCTCCCGTGTCTTTTCGTGATGTGAGAAATCTTTTAATGTGCTAATAAAAAGTCGTGATTGTTCCGGGCTACAAGGAGATACTGTTCAACTCAGTGATTATTTCTTACTGCGCTAATCACCGAGAAAGCCCTAGGCCCCACTAATCAGAATGTAGATATAATAAAATGTCTCCCCAGACATGATGTGGCCCTGAAGTGGCTCGTCTTTTTTTCTTCTTCCTTTTTTCTACCAAAACAACAAGCCATGCATTAATCAATGGATTATTTGGGGCTTTTTCCTTCAAAGTGACTGCTGTTGTACTCATGTTATTAAACTTATTCAATCATCCTGTGAACGAACGTCAGCTTTTAGGGGGTATACAGTTCTGAGTTAATAGGCTCAGAACAGTCAGTCAGTAATGAGATGGTTTGGTTGTTTTTTTTTTAATACGATTTTTTTTTTTAACATTTGACATTTTTAAAAGCGCCAGTATTATTATTGGTGAAGATACCGTCTGAACTTGATCGCTCACGTTGCTCCATAATTAACATCTGTGTTAATAAACAGTTATGGTTTCTACAGCAGAGCTTAAATCCTACACTAAGAGGTAGAAGCCTCAAGGGGATCACAGATCATATCTAATTAGCCGTACCTAACACATGAGGGAAATGTTTTTATATTTATCCAGTTCTTTTAACTGCTTTTTTTGTTTTGTTTTTTGCCTTCAGGTTGTGATGAGGGAAAATGTCCTTAGGGTACCATATACGCGGGAACACTTCAATGAACGGTGCTACAGAGCACACCGTGCTGCTCCTGTCGGGCATCACTGTGTTTCTAGAAAAGACTCTTTGCAGCTTTTCCAGGAAAACTTGTGGGGCAGAGTTTACATAAATGTTCCCCATAACTGTTCACTAGCTATTAGTAACCTGAGAGCTGAATGCTTAGTCATCCATTGTAATTGTCCTGCCGTTCCTTAATAAACCTGCCTGTTTCAGGCAATTATTTCATCGACATTTGCTGAATGGCTCCTTTAAAAAAAAAACATCAGCAGCCTACTCTATTTCGTGTTTGACCCTAAATGCCTGTTAACTGATGTTTGTACTAAATCTTCTTAACACTAACGTCCACCTGTTTGTGATGTTTTGAGCCCATTTTTCAGAATGACAGACATCGACAACAAACTTACTGACCACAGTCAGTTATGTTATAGGACTGCCTTTCCTTCAGTCCTATCCTTCGTGTGTCTCTGAGGAGTAAAAGGTAGAATATTTGAAATGCTAGGCTGCAACCTTTGCCTTCAAAAGCTATGTCTGCCTCTATTTGAGTGACGGGAATAGATTCGGTCAATTATTCATTAAGTAAGCATGAAGCTTTCTAATGTTCACTTGCTGCTTTCTTCAGCGTGAGTTTTTTTCTTTCTTTTTTTTTTATGGGAAATGCCCTGCAGCTCTGAGTTATCTGTTAGAGTAGAGGGATAATGAGACAGTTTCATTATTTTTATTTTATTTTTTTATTCATTACAGCTTTGTTATTTTGATGTGTTGTATGTTGGCGTTTCATCTTTGTAGATAACTGCTGCAACCCTCAAGTAAGCTATCCCTCACACTCTGGCCTGGCCTCCATGATTGAATTAGCCTCTGCTACGCTATCTCCCATGCTGGCAGTCACGGTGAATTTCACCATGTGAGACAACATGATAAAAGACAGGATTTGATTTGCATTCATAAAAGCACTTAGGAAGTTCAAAGAAAAGTTGCAGAGCACACAGAGTCCTCCCCGACAGTGTCTGTTTCAGATATCACAATTTCACCTTCAATGGAAACGCTGATAATGTTGCATGAGGTCATTTCCCATCAATGGGCTCCCTGTCATAGTATGCTGTGGGATTATTTTCGTGGCCACGTTTTGATATGCCTTTCCCTCCTGTGGTCAGAGATTGTAAAAACACCAGCGAGAGTGTGGGATGGCTCACGTGTCCTGGTGACACAGCCTAGAGCATAGAGCTGGTGCCACATAAAGGAATACAACAACCAACCAATATGAGCTTTGTGCTCCAGCTGCAGGCTGTGATTCAGAATTGTCTGGAGGCTTGCTGCCAGTTGCCAGAGTTATTGCCTGAAAAGAACAGTTTACTGTAGAGTGGATTTGGCTAAAATTGCTATGATGGATTGTGGTTTTGAATTGATAAGAATCTTTCAGCGGGAGCTTTGATGAATTTTCAAACTGAATACAGATTCTGGCAACAGCATGAGCATAGAAGCATTGCATGGCATTGAATTACACACCCAGCGTAACATCACACCCCCAAGGCATATGAATATTGATCTGCGTGCATTTCAAGGTAAAAGGCTGACATGACATGGGAGACAAGCTCAACAGAGCGTGCTCTCTAGCCCATTATTTTCTTATCTTTCCGGCAACTCAAAGCTCCCCCGGTCCATACAGTGTTTACTCTTCTGACTTGCCACTTATAGAGAGGTGAGGGGAGTTGTGGGAATTAGCAGTAGAACCCTACAGATTAGGTTTAGAGCGATGTGGGTGCGTGGCACACTGGCAGAGTGGGGAGGGAAAGGAAGAGCAATCAGGGTGACAGTCTTAATTTGAACTCTGGTGTGCATAACGCCATAAGGCTAGAGGCAAAGACGCTACTCAGCATAGCCCGTCTTAAAGCAGTCATGTTTACACAGTTTAACAGGCCAGATCCTCGGATTTGCATTCGTATTGGTGCATTTTCAGTTTATTTGGTCTCTCTGCGCCATGAGTGCAAGCAGCTCAGAAATGTAATGCTGGATAGGAAGAGTAACCTAAAGTTCAGAGAAGACTTGGGAACGGACTGAACACATGAGAGTGCTGCATGGGTAATTTCTCACAACTCGTGCGGCAGTGTTCTCGAGCAAGGCACCCCTAACTGACGTGTTTGAAGACCGCTGTTTATTTATTCCGGGTAGAGCGTCTTGGGAAATGGTGGATCGGCATTCTCTCGACTTTCTCTGGACAGGAAGCACGAGTGATTATCCTTCAGTCGAGAGAGCTGATTTATGTGCCACATCGCTCGGACGGCTGCGCGTGCTCACGCTGAGTCGCTGTGCAGAGGTTTGAGGCAGAGACCCTCCTGACCATCACACAGGGTGGGGTGCACCGAGGAGCTCCGTCCCCGTGCGCCGCCACGCCCCCGCGCTTGGCGCTGTCCGGTGTTCTAGTGCTGAACGCTGGGTGCGAACACAACAAACTGCCTGCAGCGCTGTGGGTTGCCTGCACGCTGCCGTGTTACATGGAGCCGAAAGGCGGATTTCCCAGGATGAAACAGCTTAAAGTTCAGAGGGCTCTCCAGGAAGGACCGCACCGTGGATGGCTATGAAGGAAATGTTTCTCAACTGTGTTTCCTTTCTTTTTTTAAGGATTTCCTACCAACCCCTCTGAGATTCTCGGGGGTACATAACTTGTCACCAACATGATTTGGGGTGTTTTGTTATGCTGCCTTCTGACGCCAGCTGCTGGATATGAAGCACAGGAGCGACTGCCTTTCTTCCACGGGCATGTTTTTGAGAACTCGCCGGCGTGTTCTAAAGTAAACGGACTGATTATTCCGGTGAGGCGCATCACCGCGCAAAAATGGTGCCCGGTCTCCGGAATGCACTTCAAACTGTATGGAAACGGCAGTGAAGCTTTCCGAGCCTTCGCCCACCACAAGCGGGGAAATGTATTGCTCAGAACTTCCAGGATTTTAGACAGAGAGACTCGCTCAGAATACCTGCTGAGCTTAGGTCTGTGCTGCCAGATCTGCGCACCTGGGTCTATCGTCTTCGATGTTGCGTCGGTAAAAGTGGACGTTTTGGATACCAACGACCACGAACCGACTTTTCGCAGTGCAGACAACATTCACATAAGTTTACATGACACCACTGCCCTCCGTAGTGTAGTTTACAGGCTGGAGGCTGTCGACGCAGACAGTGGAAAAAACGCAGAGTTGACGTATATCTCTGTCCCCCAAAATGGCAGTTTCTATGTTGTCCCGAAAACAGGCGAAGTTTTACTGGTCGACTCAATCCTGGGGCTCCCATCTAAAGTCAAATTCTGTGTTTATGCCAGAGACCACGGATGGCCCCCTCTAACCAGTAAGGCGGTGTTGGTTACTGTCGCTCCACAGCGGTGGGCGACGCGTCCTGCTGAATTAGCGGGGTCAGCGAGGGCAGGGCGTTCGCCGAGGGCATTACTTGACCCTGGCACCGTGGTTTCTCTTAACGTGTCTGAAGACGCCAGCATCGGCTCGGTCATAACGAGCCTGAGTCCCACCAGATTTCAATCAGCCAGCTACGAGTTGATTTACCCGGAGTCAGAGAGCTCTCCGGTCAGCGTGGGCCGCGACAGCGGAGATATGACAATAACCAGGAGGCTGGATAGGGAGGCAGAGCCGTTCGTGGAGCTCACTGTAAAGATTCAAGATAAAAGAGGTGCGTTGATTATTCTTCTGTTAATCGGCACTAAACTTAGGCCATGTCTCTCTCCCACCCGTCTTTCTCTTCACTGTAATTATTTCCATTGTGGCGATGATGCCCTATTTAAATGGAATGCTTGCACATTACAAGCACATGGTAAAACTGTGCCGCCATCTGGACCCGATCACCCCTCATCAGAGGAGCGCCCTGAATGGGCCTGACATCTGGAGTACATTCATACAGGGCAGTAGGTGTAGCTGCAGCTTATAGGCTTATTCCACAGGTGTGCCACAATGGCATCTATACATCCATATACCTGAAATGCATTCCCCATTAGTGACACACTCAGTGGAGACCTTGTTAGATGGCTCCTCCAGTTATTTTGATGTGGATAAGATATTTAACATAATGTTGAGCAGTAGGGGCACACGTGTGGCAATGAGAAGAAAAGTATTTGTTTAGGTTAAAGATTTATTTTATTTAATTTTTTTAAACTGACTGAATCGCATCCTTGATTGACATAGTTTGTGACTGTGAAGATGATTTCCGAGCTAATCCTGGCAGAGTGGCAAATCATAGCGACCCTCCCTCTCTCATCTACTCACATTACTCCTCTAATCCTCCTCTCATTCACTCTCTAGTCCCAGGGATTTGAAGAAGCTCTGCCACAGTCAGGAAACCTTTCAAATGTTGGAGGAAAGGTGAAACTCTTGTGTGCATCAGATATTTGAGTCCTGTTTTGCTGCTCCAAAAGTTTACAGTCAAGCTTAAAAACAAGTAAAAAAAAAAATAAAATAAAATAAAGGGATTAAATTGATTTGCTTTGTAATTGAGCTGCACAGTGAGCAGGAAACAGTGTGCACTGTTTTCATTTGAATTGCCTGCTGCTGCTTCATTGCACAGCATGTTCTAGATGGTAATTGCATGCCTGATTGGGACACATTCTTGTAAAGGATGTCTGCAGTTTTTTTTCCCCCAGAACAAGCAAAAACAGTCAGAAATCTGATGCGTAACAGAATTCAGCCGCTCTAGTCTGACAGATATTCAGATCTTCCTCCATTTTACCTCTCTCACCTGCAAAACTCTCCTCTCCTGATCAAAGGCATGGCATGTCCTTTATCCTGTGACTACAGCTTGCTAGACAGAATCCTGACGGCAGTCTGGGAGGACAGGCCTTTCTTCTGCTCGTCTCACTCCCAATCCTTGCATACACATATCTCTGATAGAATGAGTCCATTTTTTATTTTTAGAGGTTTCACCTAATCTCCCGCGTGGTTTTGCATTAGGATCTGCTTTGGTACCGCAGCAAATTAGTGCTGTGTCTCAAAGTTAAAGGAGAGAGCTCTTGGATACATTAGAGAAAGGAGGAGTGAGATGTTTTCTAAATTGTGTTTCTCACTTTCTATATGTTTGCATGCAGTTATGAGACTGGATAGTCACATAAAGACTGACCTCAGGTACAAAAGCAACATTTTTAATGAGGCCCCATGCGTCGTGTCATCTTGAGTTATTTTACTTATTGAACTCTCCGTGGCACCGAGCCATCTGCGGTGCTGACAGTCACCTGCTGAATGTCAAATAGAAAGCTGTCAGACAGCAGTCAAATAAACAGATCAAGCAGCATTCCAGGAAGGAACATTTAAAGCTCACGTTAAAAAAAGAAAGAATGAAAGAATAAAAAAAAAAACTAGTGATGCAAGTGTTCAAGCCCCATGTGCGTGATGTGGAAAAATAATAAACAGCATGGCCAAAAACAAGGCCATGGTGATAAGTCCTAGAGCTCGAAAATGCACTTTTACAAACTGCACAAAGATAAAGTTGTGCATTACTTTTGTAATGATGCAGATAGCTCGTTGTTGCTGCAACAATGTGGGGATTCCACGCTCTTGTTGTAAGTTTGTGCATGGCCTCAGTTCCCATATATGGCTGTAAAAGTACTCTGTTCCTTTTGAACAACACTACTGATGTTGCTGTCTTGGTTTTTTTTTTTAAACCACTGCTTCTATTCCCATTGCTACCATAAGCCATCGCTTGCAGATTAAATGTGTGATTTATTTACTGTTTTTACGGCTTAATGCACGCTTCAGTGGATGATTCCAAGAACACACAGGTTAAAGTCCACGTGGGACAATAAGTACTCACTATAATTAGCTGGGGAATGCAGATTTTCTAAATGTGTAGTGAATGTGTCCATTAACTAGTTAATGTGGCCATGAAATGCTAATCACACTGGCGTAAGGCTTTCTTATGTTAATGGATTTGCTGTGGGTACTGCCTTATGATTAGAGTCATCGGAAGAGCTGTTATTAGTGCTGTTGAAAAAGGAGATAAAAAGTCTAGTTTGACACTCTGGTTACATCAATACCACTGCCTTTTTGTTGTAAAATGTGTAAAATGCTGCTTGACAGTGCTGGGATTTTGTTTTAGTCTGGATGGGCAGACACAGACTACTGGAAATAATGACACCTATTGCTTCCTGACTGGGTCTTATCAGTCATAAAAAATAAACCAGAACATTAAAGCTAGGCTCAGATACCGTTTGTGATTTCATCCTTCTTGTGCAGGTATTCCTTTCTCAATGTCACGGCTTTCCTTTGCCAACGGGAGGATTTTTCGGTACAGATCTAAGACGTCACTGCATTTTCTGTGGAACAACACCCTATCTGTGTTCTTACACCACCATGACCGCCTTATACTCCTGTATTTCCTTCAGTAACAGTTCCACCTTACCAGATGTCAAAGCAAAGAAATCTCCAGCGTTTTAGTAATTGTTCTTCCTTCACAGCATTTTCCAAGTGCAAGCGAAAACTCTGCTTACTGTTAACATCAGCACATTTGTGACAGTGCTGTCATACATGTGACTATCGTGCCATCTGACGGTACACAGATCGCACGATAGTCTGCGTGTTATAAGGCATACTTGCAGTGATTTGTTTTGTTTTTTTTTAACCTGGACTACAGCGCTCCTCTGGATGGAGATCCTTTTCATTTTATGAAATGATAATGAAAACGCATCTCGGATAAATTATTCTGGCACGCTGCAGATTAAGGGAACAGTGTTTCTTGATTACTCTCAGCAGGGGTCCATCCTCACGTACATATTTACCCAGAAGAGCATACGCTCACCAAAACCTCAGCCTTTGCTCCATACATGAGTCTACGACATGAACACTTAAGCATTCTACTTGGTTTTGATGGGAAAATGTTATACTTCAATTAATTTTGAATATTGTTTTAATTTGAGATTATCGTGTAATTCTTTTTTTAACTTCAGGATATAATTCAGAGCTGCAGTTTGTCATCCAAGAATATGACGACAGGGTTTTTGTCAGTTATTTTGAAGTCCAATAAAAACTAGCCCACTTGGGGAACTTGTAGGGAACCCATAGGGAACTTGGAGCGCTGTGTGCCCATGTGGCACACAGATTACAATTAATCAGACAATGAGTCAGTTACTGATACTTGTGATTTCAACTCAGAGAAAGTTAGGTAACTGCTAAGGCTTAACTTCTATACCTAGTTGTTTATCTGTTCATTTATATTCACGGTTTACTGTAAGGTAAATCATTCACTGCTCTTTTTTTCTTGCACCAGCAGCAAATCTACACAGCCTTGTTGTTCTGGCTTTGCCGCACAGTATGGCACATTGCAGTGCCACGTTAACAAAGTACCAACATCTTTGCGGGTGGAAACCCACTGATCATAAGTGGAATGCTGTTGAGTGTCGTGAACCCGATTGAAATTACTGTACTGATATGTAGCGCTGTGATCCCATCTCAAATAATTAGCCATCGCTGTGATTGGTATTTCTGCAACAGAAGTTAATGTAATCATCCGACATATTGTCGTGTCTGACTGCTTCCATTTTTTAACAAGTTGGGTCTTGTTTATTACTCTTGCTGATTTCTGAAGAAACGTCCTCATATTACGTACCACCATCGTAGCTCTGTGGTTCATTACACCACTTACTTTTTTAATTACACCCGCAAAGTTAGGAATTACTTTCTGTTTTGTAAAAGTAAACAATCAGAAAACATTTTTGCATAATCGCTTCTCATTTAATTATACTTTGCTCCAAACTTTAACTCTGCAAGCCAAGCATTTTGTGTATCTCATCATCAGTGTTATGTATGGAGAGTGTAGTCACACAGATCAAATTAGGATCGAATTTGGGCCTTACTGAAGTCACATAGTCAGGATTTCAGGACAAGCTTTGACACTAGTCCTTCAACTGTGTTGCATCACATTTCGTACACAGTAGCATCGCTGTGTTTATTTAAGAAGTTTGTTCTTTCTCGGGGGCCAATCAAAGCATCCTTGCTTTCTCCTTGACTAGATCCCCTGCTAATGTTGGAGAAATATTTACCTTCTAAACTATATTCAGTAGAGCAGAAATCCCCAGAGAAAACAATGATATTGTTCTGACATAGCCTCTATGTATCAAACCAGCAGTATAAGAAAAAAAGTAAAAGCAATGGAAGTAGGCCATGACTCATGACTCACAGAAAATGGTTATGTGGTGTTGTTTTGTGAAGAGGGAGTGAGGGACCTGTACAGCTTCACTTGTAAAGGATTTTTGCTGGCCCGCAGAGGACGTCACTTTAGATTTGCGGTGGAGAATTTTTTCTTTTGGTTGTCCCATCCGAAGAATCCCTTTCTTTGCACCTGAGTGGGAATCTGTTAATGGTATTTGACGGGTTAGGAGGAGTATTGAGCAAGTGGTGCATTCCTTTGTGATTTGGAATGGGGAATATCGAAGTGGTTTCTCCCGCTCCCTTGGGTATCTGTGGGAAGGGTGGCATTCAGTTTGCGGTAATCACCTCTTCTCAGCCCGATTTGTAAGAGAACTGTCTCCTGCACTCTTTCTTTTTCTCTCCTCCACCCTCGTCTTTCTTCCTGTCTCAGTCTCATAGTCAGCATCTTGCCTCATGCTGTCTTTAATCCAATTTCCCCTTTTCCTACTTGCCCCCGCCCCCCAGCTATATTTGCATATTCCCCTTGTGATGTGAAATGAATTGAGAAGAGATCTCATTTTTGTTTGTAATTTGTGACTGAGGGGCTGTTTGTGTAAGTAGAAAACAATTTCACAAAAAGCTGTCTGCATTTATTAAATTTCGTTAAAAATATTGCCTCTAGTGATTATTCTTGATTTTCAAGGCGATCGTGAGCTTGTGTATGGTTGCATGTGCGCATGGATGGGGATTACTTTTCATCTACACATCTGATTCTGTAAATTTGTTTGTGTACCAGTCTGTTTCATGTTAAATCTCGCGATTGGCTTTTCGGTACCCAGACTCCCCATGGCAAAGATTCTCACATTCATTGCTTCTGACAAATGCTTTGGAGCCATAACATGCCTGCAGCATTATAGTTCTGCTCTGTGGTCTCTCAGATATCAAATGTATGTGTCTAAGCAACATCCCTGCTGTCCTCTCTTCTCTACAGTCCTCTCTTGTATCTGACACCAGAAGGGAAGAGGGTGTGGGTACCACATTTAAAAAAAAAAAAGAAAAAAGATTGGATTAAGTAGTAAGAACAAGAGCAGAGAGAAGAAGGAAAGGACCTCTACTGCGCACCTTGAAGGGATATTTAATGTGGATACAAGACATTACTTTCAGGGACACAGAAAGGTCAGGACAAACTTAAATGCTGAGGGCATGGTTACACCACGTGGCTTTAAGATCATGAAAGTTAAGTGAGGCAAAGGTGTGAAAACCGAATGGGAATAAAAAAAAAAAAAAAAACAGAAAACAGAGAAGCACGGAGGCAGAAAAAGATGGAAGAAGTGTGTAAATACATGCCAATGTGTGAGATTGTTGCTTTCTGCACCCCTTTAAGCTTCACTGAAAATAAGTAGAGGGCAGCCAGATGAGAGACAGGGAGTTGTATACTGCTGATGAGAGGTCAGCTTGGTGAAAAATAATTGTCAGATGGTTAGAGGGCAGAAGTGAGAAACTGTTGGGGTGGCAGTAGGGGAATGAGGTGTGCATGTACTCTAGTCCGTAGTGCCGAATGGATGGCTACAGGGCACAGGGGGGTGGGAAAAAAATATAGCGCTGTGCAGCTGCGAAAAGGGCAACGTGCGCTCGTATTTGTCTGCAGATTGTTGGGGGCAAATGGAAGGAAGATGAGGAGAAAAGTATGACCTGCCCTTTGGAATGGCATGAAGAGAGAAAGCAAAGATGTTCGGTTGAACTTTTTCTCTCTCAGAACAAAGTTGTACACCTTAAGCTGGGTTATCTGCAGATACTGATCCCACGGCTGATCCTATAGCTGTGCTATCTTTAACAGAAAATTATATGTGGGACTAAGTGGGATCACTTACAGTGGGAAGGATGAGGGCAGAAAAGTTCTATACGAAGCCCTCATATGAAAGAGCAAAACGACTGGTGCATGGAATACAAACATCACAGGAGCACAGTGTTTGTCCTGGCTCAGGATGGACCCTTGGAGGAATGGAAATCCATGCCTTTTCTAGTTGTTTCTAATGATTTTAATAAAAAAAACATACTTTTATAGTGGGATAAATAAAAACACACAGAATTGTTCTAACGAATAAAACGATTCTGTCAGTCGGGGTTGCCAGAAATGTTGTATTCATGATTTGTTTTAAATGTGGTTTTCTGTTAAGGATTGTTTGAAAACCGGTGATTTGGTTTGGGTCACCTAAACTGTTTTGTTTAAAGCGAGGGGACCATAACTGTCACGATTAATATAGTAACACCGACTCTTGTTGGAGAGAACTTAAAGCAACCAAAGTGACAACCGCAAATCAAATCAGTTACTCCCTGCTGATGGGATTTGTTTCCAAATGGTATGGCTCCTGCTCAAGTACGTGCTCACATAATGTTCACGTTTTAATGGATTTTCTCTCAAATGAAAAAGAAATGGAAAATATATATATATATATAAAATTCATGTTTAGTTATATATATGTCTTATAGGACTTAGATGTCTTATACTCTGATGTCCTGCATTTGTATTTTTCTCTTACAACACATTGTTTACTTAATTGCTGCAACTGTTTTGTATATTAGAGAGAGGTACTTAAATGAGTAAATTATACAAGACTTATATTATTTATGAACATTAATAATATTAATAAGTAATATTAACGCACATTTTCTTACATAAACACTCAGTCAGTGCCCTTCTTTAGCCAAAATTGCAGTTTGTTGCTGTGCTATTTGTGACTGAAATGTTCACGATTTATATTTGTCTTTATTAAACTGGGCATTGCTGAAATCGCGGGTTTTGTCTTGGAACAGAGTTTCCCCTTGACTAAATGTAACTCGCTCAGAACATAAATGCCATATTTGAATCTTGACAATTATTGCCTGCCACGGTCAGATCACTTACTGGTCTGTGAATGATCATTTTGAAGCCTTGATCACTAGTTATTACTTAAAACTAGCAAAATTATTGGTGGCATTGTTGCAAAGCAATGATCCCAGTATATGTTGTTGCCATCAGATATTTTGTTTATTATTATTATTATTATTCCTCTGCTAACTAGTCTCACACCGTTTGTCGTAGAGACACTGTTCATACCTCGTTCGTGCGCTGCATCCGTCTATTCAGATTTTTGAAGTTTTGTACAGTTTCTGAAGTATTCACTTTTTCTGTGAGTGACATTGACTATGAATGGAGAGACCTTCCGCTCTCGCCTCTGCTTCGGTGGCGTAGTAGTATTACTGCTCACTTTTTCCTTCTTTGTATTGTCAAGGTTCTGAGTTCAAGTACGCCATGGGGCACGTTTCATGATCAAGCAGCACGGAGCTGTGTGCTGTATGGAGTGATACTACTGTAAAAGGACCCTGTGCCACTTTGTTAGGTACACTTATGTTCACTGTACAGAAACAAGCTATTTCATTGTACCGAGTGAAAAGGGCTACTTTCCTCGTGTCACGCCACACTCATTTGTTTGTCGATTGTTTGACCTGTCTCTCACCATGGTAAGGCTGCAGCCCACTGTGGCACACTTTCCACTGGCTCATGTGAGACATGCAGAGCTCTGGCCTTTGTTGTGTTGCTGCTTGAATTAGTGGGTTAATGCGTGTTCCTTCAATCTTTTGTCAATAAACTGCTTTTCCTAATTTAGAGTTTCTTTTTTTAAGAGTTGTAATTTATAGCATACACAAAGAAGAATTAACACTTCTTCAATTGAAAATATTATTTTCACAATGAAAGAGATAGTTCAAACTTTACTCTTTTCCCCAGATCTCAGTAATCAGGATCTCTGACTGAAGTAACTGAAAATAAAGTACTCAGCTATAAGAAAGAGTGCTATTACAAATAAATAGCTAAGAATGAGTAGCTGAATACTCACCTTGACATATTTTACCTTACCAAACAAAAGTAGGTGCAACAGATTTATATAACAAACCAAATGTCAGTTACTTACATAATTTTCTAGTATGTTTAGAACTTCACCAGATAACAAGACATCTGCCCTTTTCTCTTTTTCACTCGTCTCCATAATTTTCCTTGTAATTGCTTTGATCTTTTCACTGCTCATACCTAAGACTCACACTGAGGCTGCTGTCTTGTGGTTGACTCTGAGCTCTGGATAGCTTTAGCTTTAGCCACTCTGCCTTTGTTAGCTTCTTTAAAATGTCAGTGTTCGGCTGGGGTGGAGGGATCTGCATAGCCGTCTTTACAATTGGGATGAATGAGTCACTAAGAGAAAATTATCTTTGGAGATCGAAATAGTTAATTTTGTATCAGCTGGCTAATATTTTAAAATGGGACTGCATGTGGATGGAATTGTTCTTCAAACCAGCCCCCAAGTGACCATTTTAAGAACTGCAGTTTTTATTTATGTAATTTTTTTTACAATTTAATGTTTGTAAAGTTTTTACTTTTGAAGTATCAGTATTGTGAAATTGGCAGTAAGTGCATTTAATGTGATTTGGTCACGCCTGGCCTCTAACTAATGTTTAAGGTCCCGCGTTGCTCTGATCTGGGGTCAGATTGGTAAACCCCCTGTACCAGAACGAGTCGTCAAGGAAGGAGGAGAAGACATTTACTCGATGTCAGCCCCCCAAATAATTAAAGCTCAAGAAATGTGGACTGCTTCTGTTATTTTATGGACTATCTTACAATTACAGAAACATAGGGATTCAACCCACACTCATACTGTATATCACACAAGTTGTGTGTGGTGCAGCAGGAGATGAGTGCAAGCATATGTGTTGTCTCACAGGGCTGTGAGGATAGCCATGGCGACAGGGAGTTTTTATTCGGCCAAGGGTCTGCATTATTGATGCCCATTACCACAGACATTGTCAGCTCAAGACATTGCACAGAGGCAGGCGCTGTCAGGTAAATGTCTCGCTGACCTCCAATAGCACAGATTCTCAGTATTCCTTTGTGCAACCTGATGTCTACCTGTGTGATAAATGAGCACAGCTCACACATTGAACAAGAAGCTTATCGCCAATGGAGAAGCTTTTGTTTTAATAAATCTAATCCATGATGCTCTGACACCAGCTTAGCGGGAAACAAAGGTGTGAGTTTGGGGGTTTTGTTGACATAATTTAATCATCTGCTATTGTGTTTGCCTTGTTTTCCTAAATGTGGAATGATTTGTAATGAACCGGTTATGCTTTAGCTCATTGGCTCGCTGCCTCATCTGCCATTTCCTCCATCCATCTAAAACTTTTGTTTTTGCCCCACCTTTGCATGCTGGGTAGTCTCTCTGTGACATTTCCCCAGAGAGCTGAATTGATTCTGTGGTATTGATTAACTAGGAGCAGTTTTGCTCACAGTCACAAAACATCACTTTAAACAACAATTTATATGTCGCCGAACAGGCTGTGACAGACTGTTGCTGATAGTTTACAAACTCGCAGAGAGGTAGGTGTGTGATTGAGTCGAAGGGCTGATGGAACTGTCCTGAAGCACTCTAATGAATCAGCCTTTCAGACAAGCCTGCCTATAGGCTAGAATGAGCAAGGGAAAATTGGAGCTAGCGCTGGGATATGTCGTGGGAATTCAATGCTTGTGCTTATTTATCCATTTGGTCTTGAATTTTTCAACCTTTTGTACCCAAAGGTCCAATTAACTGAGCATAACAATGGTTGCAGCCCTGCATTCGGTGGCTCAAGAAGGCACTGAAAAACACACAGGACACGGACAACTTTGAAATCTCTGCCGGGTGAACTGTGAACAAGGAGATTTCTTAATGCTGTGCAAAAGATCACATGGCTGGCCAAGTTTCCTAGTGAGATGTTTTGACATGCCATGAACTTTGCTTTGGAGTAAAGCGTGCAAATTGCAGAAATTGTAATAATTGCGGGGCACCAATTTTCACATCCTTTTGTCAAAAAGATGAAAATCAGTGCCATACAAAATGAGATGGTAGAGTGAAGAAAAAGAGCTGCAAAATTTTCGTCTCACTGGCGATCAAAAAGACTATAGAGAAGACTAGGGAATTGAGGCCCAGATTAGAAGATGTGTTTGAAGATGATGTCCATCTCATGGTTCGGTTATTTAATCCATTCCAGAAAAACAGAGCGCGAGAGAGAGCGAGAGCGATAGCGTCCAACTGATTGCAGGAGCAGGTGTCTTAGATGTGGAGATAATGTAGTGCCTCTCAGGGCTGATGGGCATCGAGGGGGGAGCAGTCGAGAGCAGCTACATGCTACATTGCTATATGGATGTTTAAAATGAGTGTTTGAGAGAGTTGCAGAGATGAAGAATGATATACAGACAAAGGATCTTAAGATTGTGGGTGACACACAAAAGGCAGTATTTGTTCTGATTGTTTCCTGATCTGTCTATTGTCTGCTTGTGTTATCTTCCTCCAATCTGTACTTGGACATTTCTGCTTTATCTGTTCCAGTCTTGGCTCAGGCATGTGCTTGTGGAGCATGCGTTTTTTTTCTCTAAGTGTGTTCCAGCTACGAATTTGTGTCTGTTCTCAGCGGAACCACTGAACGTGCAAGGCTTTTTTTTTTTTTTCTTCTCCTCATCTATCTTTCTCGCTGCCTCGACAGTGTAGGGCTTAATTCTGTCGACTAATCAGACCATATGGTCTCCACAGTCTTATGATGTGCTGAGAAGGATGGGATAGGGATGTTACGGTGTCATAAGTAGTGCCAGCCTTGCTGTGGAAACAGGGAAGCATGCACCACTGCCACGCATTAAGGATCAAGAATTAGAATTAAGTTTCCTGCAGCCCTTAAAACCACTTTTGTTGAAAATTAAATAAAGAAAATTTAAGGAAAGAAAAGTGCAGGGAAAGGGATCGTTTCAGTTTCTCCTTCAACTCTCTTATTCTGCAAGAATGCCTCTACTCTGTCCACAGTTTTGAACGTCATTTTTCACAAGTTATCGACTCATAATTACTTCTGCCCTTTCTGCCCTGACACTGCAGCTGCCATTTAATCGAGTAATTTCAATAATTAATTGTGTGAATGTGCGATAAGTTGGTTTTGATGGATATCTCTAACTGAGAAATGGCTGCGTTTGTCAAACACTAAATTGAGGATCTTACCATAAATGTTCAGTCCGCCCCGTGAATAATTGCGCGTTCAAAGTTACAAATGAGTCACTCAGCTTGTCTTAATATTTGGATTGAGTGCAAGATCACCCTATATTTACAGTAAATCCGACTGATGGTGTGTTACTTTTTAATAATATTGGTATGAGCTCATCCACTGTGAGCATGGGAACATTATCACAGATTTGGGGCATTAAGGTTGATTATAAATTTACTATAATCATGAATTTCTGTTGTTAACATAGCTGTGATAGCAGATATTGTGATTAATTGTGATGACATAGGGAGGTTTAAGACTTGGATTTCCTCGCACACAGTGGGTGATAAACATTGATCTTTTTTAATCTTGCTGGCCTGCTGCTAATGACGGGAGATGATGGTCCACACAGGACAGACTGCTCACTGGATTAGATATCTAAATGAGGACTTTATCCTCATCCTCTCTTCCTCTTCCCCCATTACCAGTAAGCCCGCCTGCAATCACACGCTGAGTTACAGTTTAATGCATGTGGACTAGTATAGTGTGTAGCATGTTTTTTGTGCATCTTTGCCTAAACACACATGGACAAAACGTGTCCATGTGTGTTTAATCGAAGTGCATTCATGCAAGTGTGGAGAGCTAAGAGTGGAGGAACACTGTCAGAGCTCAAGTCCTGCTTCACACAGCTGCTCCATACTAATCTGCTGTACTTCCACAGGAACACATTTGCCGTGCTCAATACATTATTGTACTTTTGCACATAACAGATAGTGATGGGGTGTTCCCGGAATGCCTCCTTCTATGGTGTGCTAAACAAACACAGTCCAGGTCTGGTTTCAGTGATAGATTAATGCTGTCTCACCCATACACTGTGGCTTGTTTTCCCATTAAACCTGTGCGGCTGCCTCTGTTGCTTCTGCCTGGCCCAGGTTTTGCGTTTGTATTTGTGTGTGTAGCATCTCAGCTCGCGCACGGGCTGTGTGTTTGTTGGTTTGCCTACACAAGTGTGTCTATGGAAAGATATCGAAAGTGCTCCTCGGACCACCCCCATCAATCACCAACTCGGAAGGAAATGGAGAGAGGGATAGACGATGGAAAGAAAGATGGAGGTCACCGCAGAAAGAAGCATCCAGAACGAGGGAGAGGGGAGACAGAGGAAAAATGGATGAATGGATGGAACAGTCTAGGCTGGCTCTGATTGAGCTGGGTAGTGTAGTTTATATCCTTTAAAGATAAGGCTGGGGAGTACTGCTCAGCAGCTTCCTCCCCCTGTAGCTTGAACTGAGAGTGATAATAAGAAAGCGTGAATGGGGCAAATTGAATTAATGCTGCGGCACACCATAAAAGCCCTAACTATAATGCATTTTAAAATCCTATAATGAGGAAAGAGCTAAAATAATTTCACACTCCAGTGAAGAAGATGGCCCTGTAACAGATTTTGGGCCTGGCCAACACTGCTAGGGCTTTTGTCATTTAATGTGACTCTAGGTGCTATGTTGAAATGATACTTACTCTTGCTTGCTTGGGTGCAGCGAGGTGCACGAGGCAAACTTGGTGAACAGCCCATTCAAATTCCTGCAACACATACAAAGCAAGGAGAGGCTGGTTGCCTGCTGATGTCTCACTCGGGTCAGTTTTTACAGTCTCGGGGTAAAACACTGTTGCAGGGAGGGCACATCTGCCACAAAAGTGCTCCTCATTACTCTCCATTAAAAGCCTATTCAGTGATGGGGACAGCAGTACAAGTTGGAACCTTTCCCGCTTGTATCCACACATACACACTTGCTATATACACATAAAAAGCACAGATGTGTGTTTTTGTATATACACGTGGGGAAAGACAGAAAGCATTTTTCACTGCCTTTGCATGCTCTCAGCTATGCCTTCCTCATCATTAGAGTCACACCGCCATAAAGCTGAAATTACCTCTCCATCATCAAACCTTGGAGAGTGAGAAAGATAGCTCTCTGACACATCCTAACACTAACAGACGGGAGCTGATAGAGACTAATGACCAAATGAAAGCCTCTGCTATGAACCGTACACCTTTCTGGTTGAAATGGAAGAGAGCAGTCTGGTATCAACCGGTATTTCCTCTTCTCTTCTCTTCTCTTCTCTTCTCTTCTCTTCTCTTCTCTTCTCTTCTCTTCTCTTCTCTTCTCTTCTCTTCGTTCCTTTAAGACTATAGCTTTGTAGCTGGGTTGGTTGGAACGCGTTATACTTTCCACTTAACCGCAGGTGAGTGTGAGCTGATTGGTTTTGTATCTGCTTTCTGCTGAGCGCACGCATGCATGGTTCATAGATGCCAAAATGAACCATAGACCAAAATGAAGCACCGTGCATGCACGCAGATATAGATGCGCTTACACATGAAAGCCCACCAACACCACATGAATGCACAAACAAGACACAAATGAACTCTTGCGTATACTATACCCAAAAACGCATGCGTGGTGAGTACAAGTTAGAGAAAAAAAAAAAAAAACTACACTGCATATTCCTTGCTCCAGGCAGCCAAATAAAAGCCCAAAGCAAGGTGTGAAGCAGGGCACTGAGAGTCCAAACAATTTATATCAGATACTCTTACTGAGAGATTGTACTGGAATATTCTGTCTTGCAGTGTCATTTAGATAAAATCCCTTTGCCAATTTCCCAAATGACTGTGAACTGTATGACATGGTGTGCGTATGTGCCGATGTGCATCATGTTATTCACAGGGTTGGTGGGCTGCTGAGTGGAAGGGTGGGTGAGAACACTGTAAACCGCACTGTACATGTGCTTGGGTAAATATTAGTTCCACCCTAAGTGTCTATTTGAAATGCAGCCATATCGCTCCATCTCAAATTTGAGAATAGAAAGCACACTTCACAACCAGCTCTAATTATCTATATAACACATAGCTGGGAAGTTACAATACTTGACTACTAATGGAGTGCTTATGTAAATCTAACCTAATACCAGTGTGTGCAGTTATTTCTCCCCAGTTTGATTTGAGGAAATACAAGGTATCCCACACGCTGTCAATCACTTGGACTTTGAATTTCATTTTCAAATATCCACCAGGAAGCTCCGGTTGTTTAGTTTTCTTCATCTGCCCATCAAAGGCTTAGTGAGTAGACAGGTCTTTATAGAAATGAGCCGAGATATGCTTTAACAGTTTATTCTCACACAGTAAATGGGCTGTCTATAGCTCCCGTGAGGGCGACTTTAACTTCCAATCTTCAGTAATGTTAGAGAAAACCCAAAGAGAAACGCTTTTGTTTAGACGCTTTCGCAGCCTAGACAAAGCACAAAAAGCCGTTTTCAGCCAGGCTCTTTAAACACTGAAGCCACCTGCCTGAAGAAGTGTGAACAGCAATGCTGTATATTCTTTTAAGAAACAACTGAAAACCTAATTATCTTGCATTCAACAGTCAACCTGTTACTGCCCTCATTATGCTGTAGGGGCTAATATTGATTTGCTGGGAGCACAGGCTTCTGTTGGCTTTGATGATGTATTTAACATTTGTTGAAATGTTAGGAGGATTTGCAGTCCTGTTTTTTTCATGTGTATTGGTGGTACTTCTCTGCTATCTGTTTTGGCTATTGCTGGCATTGCTGATGCATTGTTAACAGTTTTATCTTCAAGGATAAGGGACTATGATCAATATTTTATGTACATAAAAAAAGCCATGCAGCGCATTTAAAGTGACCTTCAGCTCTTTTTTTCTCGCTTTTCCAAATACAGCACAACTGTGTTTTGCTCAGTGCTTGAATCCCTGTTGTTTTTAACCACACCAGGCAGAAACACAGCTACATGGTATGTCAACAAACGTTTGGTGAATTGGCTGGAAATCATACCTGCATAAAATAATTTCAATATCCTTCAGTTCATATCTTAGCAATTGGTGCAATTTGTATAAAGATTTGGTGTAACTCTGACACTATTTGTTAAGACTTTTAACTATCCAGTTTTGTGGCTACCTATGACCATAAGGTGCCAGTGGCAGAATAAAAAGTCACACTTTTGTCAAGCTTAACTAAGGTTAGTGGCAAAAGTATACTAAGCTACCAGAGGGCATAACATTTTCTCTAAATTTCTGTAATACAAAATCCCACACGCTCAGTGCCCTGAACCAGTGAACCATTGAATTACTCACTCTTATGTTAAAACCTTCACACAGTTCCCCATTTAGTTATTCTGCAAAACTATAAACACACTTTAAAATACACTTAATGCACTGACAATATAGATCAAAAAGAAAAAGATAAAAAAATAATATAATGGTTCACTCCAGAAATGTTTATGCTTTATGTATTTATATACCTCATATATAGGTTTTGCCTCATTCTCTGATTTGCTTGTCATTGATATACATGAGAAAGTGGCCACCTTTGTGAGTAAATCATAGTATGCTGGTATACACAAGAACATGAGAAGCAGGATAATAAAAGATAAAGAATGTAACCTAATCTCAGCAGATAGTTACCATAATCACTGAATTTTTTGACTGAATTGCAAGAATGTTACATTGATTTCCTTTTTGTGAGCTGCATGCTCCCTGTTTTTTTGATGTAGTATATAATGAATGCTCAGTAGTGTCATTATTTACATGGGCTGTGTGTGTATGTGTGCATGTGTGCGTGTTCTGAAAACATTGTGTGGTTTTGAGCACAGATAAAACTGTTTTGATGTGAGCGGTTTTGCCAGAAGGTTTTGTGAATGTAGTCTGAAAAATGCCTTTTGTGTATACAGTTTTGAGAAAAGGGAGGAATCTTTTGAGAAAAAGTGTCTTAGCAATTGTGAGAAAATGTGACTTTTGGAATTCATTTCAAGAAAGTTTTTGGAAGGACTGTTTGTGAGACAGGGGAAAATTAGACATCATGTATCGAACTGAAATAAAAAAAAAACATACTTCATCATCATCTTGATGTTTTTCAAGAAAATATTACAAAGTAATCACTAATTACTGCTCACAAACTCGAGATCCAGAATGTCAGAAAGTCATGAGTGATTTGGATGCAGTTTACTAAAAGAAACTGGTACTGAGAAGTGGACGAAATGTGTCTTATTGTTTTTACTGCATGTGTATTTTTGGAGACTCGCAAAACTGTCAAACGAGGACTTGTCCTTGACATTTTCTGATGTAGTGTGTAATGAATGCTCGCATGTGATTCGAGTTAATTATGTGTGTGATCTGAAAACATGGGAATTTGAGCACAGATAACACTGTCGGAGGGTATTTAAGAGGAATATAGTTTTACTAGTTGGTTGCTTGATTGTGTTTCAGGATTGAAGAAAAGGGTGAAAGATTTCAAGAAATGTATCCAATAAATTTACAAATAAATAAATGTTATTTTTTTGGCACCTTTCACCTTAGGTAACACAAAAGCCAGAAAGCTCTAAAATCCAGGAATAATGGTTGAAACATGAGGGTTATAGTTGATATGCAGATGTGAACAGGTGGGTGTTGCGCTGAGATGTAAACTGTGTAATAGAGCGCATGGCTGATGAAGGTGGAATAGATGAAGACTGTGGCACCCGTGGTCTCAAGCTTGAAACAAGGGCCAGTCAGGAGAACACTGAGCACAGGAAAGGGTGTGAGGATGAAGGAAATTTGATAGATAAGACAGGTCCAAGTTGTGGAGAGCTTTGAAAGTGACAAACAGAATTGTGTATTGGATTCACTGGAGAATGGGGAGCTAATAAAGCTGGATGACCAGAGGTGGAATATGATCGGTGGACTTGGTGTGGGTGTGATCCTTGCTGCGGACTTCTGTCCAATTTGAAGCAGATCAAGATGTTTTTTTTTTTGCAGAGACCAGAGCGAATGCAATTACTATAATCCATGCAAATGGCGACCAGGGCACGAACCAGAACCTCTGTCCTATGTTGAGTAAGAAAAGGGCAAAGTCTTGAAATGCTCTGTAAATGGAAGTAAGATGGTAAAAAAACAAAACAAAAAAAAAAGAATATCATTTCCCCTGAGACGCTCACTGTGGCTTAAGTTGAAAAACAAAAGTTTTGGACATGAAAGTGCAAATATAAAAAAGACTAACAGACTACAGGAATAATAAGTAAAAAGGTGAAGAGCATATGGTCTGTCAGCCAGAAATGATCACTGCAGTGTAAAAAAAACAAAAGAAAACAAACACAAAACCCACACAGATTCTTCAGCATCCATGGGAAAGTACCAAGAAATTTCACTGTAAGTGATGACAAGTGTTGGAAGTACTTGTTAACAATAGATACGATAACTGGGTTTGAGTTTAGTTCCACCCTGGAAGGCCTTTCTGTGTGG
>VURO01035124.1:0-13989 GCA_015108175.1 Pelvicachromis taeniatus | reverse complement strand
GGGTCACGGGGGCAGCAACCCAAGCAGAGAATCCCAGACCTCCCTCTCCCCAGCCACCTCCTCCAGCTCATCCGGGGGAACACCAAGGCGTTCCCAGGCCAGCCGAAAGATATAATCTCTCCAGTGTGTCCTGGGTCTGCCCCGGGGCCTCCTCCCGGTGGGACATGCCCAGAACACCTCACCCAGGAGGCACCCAAGAGGCATCCTTGTCAGATGCCCGAACCACCTCAACTGGCTCCTTTCGATGTGGAGGAGCAGCAGCTCTACTCTGAGCCCCTCCTGGATGGCCGAACTTCTCACCCTATCCCTAAGGAAGAGTCCAGCCACCCTTCGGAGGAAGCCCATTTCCGCAACTTGTATCCGCAATCTCGTTCTTTCGGTCACTACCCACAGCTCGTGACCATAGGTGAGGGTAGGGATGTAGATCTACCGGAAAAGTGAGAGCTTTGCTTTTACGCTCAGCTCTCTCTTCACCACAACAGACCGATGCAGCGTCCGCATTACTGCAGCCACCGCACCGATCCGTCTGTCAATCTCCCGCTCACTTCTCCCATTACTCGTGAACAAGACCCCGAGATAAATCATACTTTTCCGGCAGAGGACCATGCCCTCAGATTTGGAGGTGCTGATTCTCATTCCCACCGCTTCACACTTGGCTGCGAACTGTTCCAAGGCAAGTTGGAGGCCATCACTCAATGAAGCCAACAGAACCACATAATCTACAAAAAGCAGAGATGAGTATCTGAGACCACCCAAGTTTCCACCACTTGGCTATGCCTAGAAATTCTTTCCATAAAAATTACACACAGAATCGGTGACAAAGGGCAGCCCTGGCGGAGCCCATCACCCACCAGGAACGAGTCCGACTTATTGCCGGCTATGCGGACCAAGCTTTTGCAATGGTTGTATAAGGATCGAATGGCCCGTAGCAATGGACCAGACACCCCATACTCCCGGAGCACCCCCAACAGGACACGGTCGAATGCCTTCTCCAAGTCCACAAAACACACGTAGACTGGTTGGGCAAACTCCCATGCTCCCTCAATTATCCTTGAGAGGATAAAGAGCTGGTCCAGCGTTCCATGACCAGGACGAAACCGAATTGTTCCTGTATCCGAGTTCGATTCACGGACGCACTCTCCTTTCAAGCACCCTGGCATAGACTTTTCCAGGGAGGCTGAAGAGTGTGATCTCCCTGTAGTTGGAACACACCCTCCGGTCTGCTTTCTTAAAGATGGGAACCACCATCCCAGTCTGCCAGTCCAGCCACTAAGTTGTTTAATTGCCTCAGTGACCTCACCCCCTGGAGATTGGTGGGTCATCCCCGAGATTTTGCTTCAGCTACTGCATGCACTGCGTTCCACTTGGCCTGTTGATACCTATCAGCTGCCTCCGAAATCTCACAGGCTAACCAGTCCTGATAAGACTCCTTCTTCAACTTGGTGGCTCCCCTCACCTCTGGTGTCCACCATTTGGTTCGGGGGTTACCACCACGACAGGCACCAACCACACTGCGGCTGCAGCTCAGTGCAGTGGCTTCGGCAATGGAGGTGCTGAACATGGTGCATTTTTCATTTATTCGAGTAATGTTTGTCCATTCATGCATCCTTTCTCTTCAGCTTATCTTTATCAGGGTCACGGAGGGCTAGAGGACATACCCTGGACAGGTCACCAGTCAGTCGCAGGGCTGATATCTTTGTCTAATATTAAAAGTTTTTTGCTGATCTGAAACATGTAAGTGTGACAAATATGCCGAAAAAATATTAAGAAATCAGGAAGGGGACAAATGTTAAGTTCATTCACTGTTTTCTTTCTTTAGACTTCCTGAAAACATTCTCCACATGTTGATGTCAGAGTAATGTATTTTTTATGATGCATGAGTAAGAAAATCTATGGGTAAAATTGCCTTGTAATTGTTCTACGTTTGAGTTTATATTGTTTACAGTTAGTGTCCAACTCAGAAGGACAATAAAAATGCCAAAAAATTGACAACTATTTGCTTCCTTGTATGTCCACACGTAAAATCATCTATAAAAAGACCAGAAACTTCTGGCAGGTGGAAGTCCAACACAAAAGGGAAAGATTAAAGTGATTAAAGGTTGTCCTCATCCTGTGAAATTCTTACACTAGATCATAAGTGTGTAATCACACATATATTACACCCATATGTGTGTTATAAATATTATAACATAAGCTGTTTTGAAAAAGGAATTCTTATATTTTTATTTGCTTCTGTACGACTGTTTGATGAAAACTGGACACATAGAGAAGACGGTTAACTGCATAATGAAGAACAGAACATCTGTCACCTGTGAGCAGAGCAGGCTGTGTTTTATTATATATACATATGTATAAAATGTCCTTCTCGTTGACAGCAGCCATGGGTGAAATTATGTCATCGTCCTGATGACAGCAGAGTGGGATCATGGGATTTAGAAGAGGGTCACCATGTGCCATAATCTGTCCAAATATACCCCAATTTTCCTCTTCCTCACACTGTCTGGCATCCTCTTCCTGCTGCGGAACATCCACACAGTAGAGGTGAGGAGAAAAGTGAAACTACCGATGGGCTTTAACTGATGCTTTTTCTTTTCACTTTTGACAGTTATGAAGAGTCTCAAGAGATTTTTGATTTATTCACAGAGCACGCAACTTTTTCATTGTTTTTTTTTTATTATTGCAGAAATCAGTGGGGAGCTCCTAAAATGGAGTATATGGACAAAAATAGTGGGCCGGGTATGCATTAAGGAGCTGCTAAGTAATACCATACCACAATTTTTGTGCTTGGGTCTGCAGAGCTCTGGTGACTTTTATGCGAGTCAGCACCCTTTGACACTGATTTGCACTACTAGCAGATATACGGTATTTTGTATTTTAGTCCTTTGTAAGGATCAGAAAGAGCTCCAATCATACCAGATCTTGCATTTCCCAAAATGTAAGATCAAATATGTGGAAATTTTTTGCCTATCTTCAGCTCTGAGCTGTTATTCTCAGTCCTGTCCACATCAACTGTGCAGTTCCTCTCTAAGTCACATTGCATTAATGCTGCAATATTTTGCAGCCTATAGTGTGGTATCCTCTTGTGGCGGGGCGTGGTCTGTGGAGCCGCTGCAGGGGAGGTGGACGCACCTGCGTGGCATCCACAATCACGCCTCGCCGGCTTAAAAGTCAGTGCGGACTACTGTTGTTGTTGGTGTATGTTTGCAGGTGACTGGAAAGCCGCATGTTGTAGCAGCAACCATGAGTGTTAATGAAAGGAGATGCTGAAAAACATGTTCATGCAAACAACGTCAGGTCTGTCGTGTGTATGTTACACCTCTAAAATTCATTCAGTTACCCTTCTTCTTTTCAGAACTGGAACTGCCACGCGACTTCAGCCTTCTACCAGCTGCAGAGCAGGATCCATTCGTCCCTCAGTGTGTCGACTTTTTATCACAACCGTACCTTCTGTGCCCATCTGGGCCGGAAACCCTCTCCCGAGGATGAACTTGAAGAGCGGTACCTGTTGGAAGTCATCAGCTGGCCCAGCCCTCCACCTCACTCTCCACCAACCACTCTGAGGCAGACAAGTGACCCTGTCCACAGCCTGTTCGCAATACTTCCGACTAATGAAGGAAGGGAGTGGCACGTGGGCGATCAGCTAGAGGCCCTTGTTCAAATGCACGACTTCCAGGGTCGTCCTAAGCTCTACGGCGGGGATTTCCTTCTGGCCAGGCTGCACTCTCCAGAACTCGGAGCGGCCGTGGTTGGGCAAGTGGTTGACCACAAGAATGGATTTTATTCTGCTCTGTTCCCGCTCCTCTGGGTGGGCTCTGCACAGGTTGAAATCATGTTGGTGCACTCCAGCGAAGCCGTCGCTGTGCTGCGACGACTCAGGGAGGAACGGCCTGATCGGGTGTTTTTTAAGAGCATGTTCCGTTTAGGCCTTTTGTCAGAAACTACTGTGTGCAACCTGTGCTTGCCCCCCGACCAGCAGCCTCTTTGCAACTACACAGACCTTTACACTGGCGAGCCCTGGTACTGCTACAAGCCCAAGGTGCTCGGCTGTGACACCAGAATCAACCATGCCAAGGGAGGCTACTTGAAAAACCTCATCACCAACAAGGAAGCACTGCTATTCAAAAGGTTTGTATGCTTTGTAGGGTTTGGATGCTTATTTATCTACTGTTAAAGGTTAAGTGTGGTGAGTTTTTCAGATTTTCTTAATTCATAAAAAACCCCACAAGCAATGAGTGTCTGAAATAGATCACTCTTCTGTTTTCTGACCTTGTTTGTCTGCAGTCAGAAACGATTAAAATAAAACCATCTTCAGTATGGATTATTTTCTTCCCATCCTGAACACATTGTGTGTAGAGATGGGCAACACATCAGTACCAGCTGTTTAAAAATAAAACCTTAATATTGTGGAAACGCGCACCGTTACCTCCCACTGGTGACGTCATTCACAGCTAAAATCTATGCAGCAGATTTATCATTGGTGATTTTATAAATGTTCTCTGGTATATCTCAGATATTCTACTTGTGAAAGTAGCTAAAATAGATCTCAGTTTTTACCTGACTTTTAAAATTGAGTTTATGTCTTGGTGACCCGACCAAGATATCAGTAGGAAATGTAACATTCATTCTTTCCATCTATTTTCTGTCCTAGTGGCGTAAATCTCAAAGTTTACATACTCTCTTCAGGACCTGATAAAATCAATGTGCTGCCACGGAAAGGTACGGTATGCTGGGAGAGGAACATTTGTATCTCCTGCTGTGACCTAAGAATGAATTTTGTCTTCAGCATTCTTTACTTTCTCTCAGATAAAGTGGAGGAAGAAAACAGCACGTCTAAACCAGAACATATTCAGCTGGCTACATCTGGATATTACTACATGGACTCCTGGAGGCCATTAGATGGATTTACAATGCGTCAGTTCAACGAATCATCAGCAGTCGCACAGTGTTTGAAGAACAAGGTGATCAACATGTACGGAGACTCTACTGTGAGACAGTGGTTCGAGTATCTCATTGGTTTTGTACCAGGTGAGTGGTTTTGTCCTTTTATTTAATTTTTATAAACACTTAGATTTATCTACTACTGTAACTTTCTTTGATTCCATCTCATCCAGAATTAAAGGAGTTCAACCTATACAATCCTAAAAAGGTTGGGCCACTCATGGCGGTGGACAGCACACATAATATTCTCTTGAAGTACCGCTGCCACGGCCCTCCAATCCGCTTCTCTACTGTCATGTCCAGCGAGTTGCGGTACATTTCAAATGAGCTCGACGGCCTCTCTGGGGGCCCCAACGTGGTGGTGGTTCTCAGCATCTGGTCCCATTTCAGCACCTTTCCTGTGGACATATACATACGGCGTCTTCGGCACATTCGACAGGCGCTGGTGAGACTTATAGACCGAGCGCCGGGGACGCTCATAGTGATCCGCTCAGCCAATCTCCAAGCCCTGGATCAAGAGGTGAGCCTCTACAACAGCGACTGGTACTCCCAGCAGCTCGATCAGGTGCTCAGGGCCATGTTCAAGGGGCTGGATGTTCTGGTGGTGGATGCCTGGCAAATGACTTTAGCTCACCATTTACCTCATGCCCTCCATCCTCCTCCACCTATCGTCAAGCAAATGATAGACATGGTTTTGTCTTATGTTTGCCCCGAGAGGAAAAAAAGCCAGAAATAGAAGCACGGTGATGATAGCGGACATGTTGTTAAATGTGATGTGTTGAATCCATCAGTCAGTTCCAAAAACATATTTTTGTTTGGCTTCTTAAGAGCTCAAATATTTTCCAAAGCTGCAAACTCTTCAAATACTGAACATTTACTTTCCTGCTACAAAACATGTTTTACTCTGATTTCCAAAGACTTTGGCACAATGATTGTTACTTCTCATCTGTTGGTATTACCAAAGTTTTGTTCCTGTGCATTATTTCAATAGATTTGCATGTATACAGCGGTTCAAATAAGTATTGAACACATCACCAATTTTCTAAGTAAAGGTATTTCTAAAGGTGCTCACCAGATGTTGGTCAACAACCAATCCAATCCACACATGCAAGGAAATCAAATTATGTGTAATAATGAGAAATGACAATTGGGGTCATTGGCTTGCTGAAACGTGCACCCTCGTTTCAGCTTCATCATCCTGGTAGGTGGCATCAGATTTTTATCAGGAGTTTCTCAATACATTTTCACATTCATCCTTCCTTCAGTTATATGAAGCGTGCCAGTGCCGTATGCTGAAATAAACCCCCACACCATGATGTTCCCACCTCCGAACTCACTGTTGGAATGGTGTTTTGGGGGTGATCTGCAGTGCCTTTTGACCTGGTCTCACCTATATTGTCATTATTACACATAACAATTTATGGACATCTGTTGAGAATTTCGAATAGAAATTTTGGAAATGTATTTACTTAGAAAACACACACACACACACACACACACACACACACACACACGGACTACTAAAAACAATCACCTATCTCAGCAGCATAGGCAGAGATGATAAATAGTCACTGTAGCTTTGCCAGACAGAAGGGTTGGTTGAAATATCAGAACTTTAAGCCACAGGCATGAATCATGCAATATCAATGGCCCTGGCCATGTTTCATTTGTCTAAAAGTACAGGGATTGGTTAATGGCTCTGCAAGATGCCTGAGGTTAGACGCACACACACACAACAAAAAACAACAACAAAAAACACAATATGAAGATTGAAGCAAAGCAGACAGAGAGAGTTTCTAAAGTTTGTATCACCACAGCTGAACTTTAAAAAGTTGCAGGTTATGTCTACTTTAAGTCTAAGAAATGTGACTGCAAAAACAGAGAACCAAAGAAAATATCATAAAATATTTAACTAGTGCACCAGACTAAAGAGTGGCCGGGCATTATGAATCCTTGCTAAGTGATTTTTTTTTCCAATGAGCTACTTTTTTGTCTTCCTGATGAAACCTAATTGAATACCGAAATCAGAAACAGACAGAAGGCTGATTTCTAAGCAACTCCTCACACGCCCAGTAAAGATTCGACCCTAACAAGTGTCCAACAGGCATGCTACTTAAAATAACATCCCAGGCGAATTTCCCAGCAGTGACAACTATTACATCTTTTTGCATAACAGCTTCATGATTACCCAAGTGGACGAACACAAAAAAAGGAATCGTATCCAAATGTAGGTCTGCTGAGATCATTTTCATTTCATCCCATCGCTATGGAAACCAGGGACCAAAATAAAGTGAAAAACTGCTGCCAGTGCTGAGTGTTTTTTGTTGTTGTTTTTTTAATGTTACAGGAAATAGTAGCTGTTTTGAAAATGCTGCATTTACTTCATGAAGTTTGCTTCATTTCACCACATCTGTTTTTTGGGGGGGTTTTGGAGATGCTGAAGATGCATGTGTACATTTGTGTACAAAGTACACAAGTGTTATCCTAACATAAAAAGGTTTAAATGTTTATTTTGACAAGAAGATAAGAAGAAAGTCCAAGGATGATATGCAGTAATGTCTCAGTCACACAGGCCTAGAGACTGGTTGACTACCCGTGGCAACATCCGATCACTTGTAGTCCCCCAAAGCGCTTACTGGATGCTGCTGGCTGTCATCAGCTGAAATTGCTCACAAAGAGGGTGCTACACAAAGTACATATACACAATCCTGTCCCTAGCATGTTGCTGTCATCACCCATAGTTTACATGGAGGATGGCAACTTGTCAGCAAACAATCAGCATTTAGTCTCTGCCCTGTAGCTTTGTGCCTTTTAAAGTCTGCTGAATGAAGCAGTAAGGCACAACTTTTATGCTGAAGCCAAAAAGTCTCCATTTCCAGTTTGCGTCACACATTTTCACAGTTTCACTATTACTTAGTAAGTAGTTGCTGAGTGTTTTCAGACCCCTGGTGAGACTGAAACAACCTGCAACCAAAAGCAATTGCAAGAAACTTTTCAGTGCAGCAGTATAGTTTCTACCACCTGCCAGCAACCTCCAGCGACCACTGACCAACTAGTTGTGGAATAACAGTCTTCTCTTGTGACTACTGTTTACCAGGGAGTCACTGACAAGTCTCTAGGCTTCAGTTTCTCTAGGCCTTAGCAATCAGTTTCACAGTGTCTACCACCAAACTCCAATAATTATTCTTAACCGATTGGCGTTGGCAGATGTTTGCCGACCGGTCTCTCAGCTTGTGTAATTTGGGCCTTAATGGCCTGCGGCTGAGTCACATCGAGATGACAACACAGCCTCCAGTACATGGGTTGACCAACAGGGTACCCCAAGTATTTTGTGCAAAGCTATGATCTGATAATGGTGCATAAAATTAAGAGATTGCAAATCTAATAAAACTTTTTCAGATTTGACATTTCAGAGTTATGTCAGTGATGTGACAGAAGAAAAGAAAGAGGATCATTCAAACCGCTGCAGAATATCTCTGGTGTTGCAAGGCCACAAGACCACAATTATTGAATGATCACATGATGAATAGCCTGTGGCCATGAGTTAGTTATGCATAGAAATTACATAATTAATTCTTAGTCTGTTCACAGAATATAGAATATAAGGGTAAGCTCAAAAGGGCTTTTTAAATTCACTTGAAGTCAACAACAATTTAATTTAACTGTATTTTATTTACATTTTTGAAAATTGATTAGAATAG
This sequence comes from Pelvicachromis taeniatus, assembly GCA_015108175.1. Classification (NCBI taxonomy): domain Eukaryota; kingdom Metazoa; phylum Chordata; class Actinopteri; order Cichliformes; family Cichlidae; genus Pelvicachromis; species Pelvicachromis taeniatus. Next base: position 5,350 of record VURO01035124.1, on the reverse strand, counting down.
TATCCTGGAGAAAGACTTCATCTTGTCACATGCTATGGTAGCCTCTACTGGGTGTTGTAGTTTCAAAAATAAAATCTGTGCAGGTTTCAAAGGGTGCTCTTCAAGCAGTTTAGTGAAGATAAAAATCACATAATGCAAAGAAATGCAAAGGATCCACAGTGCATTAGTACTCACCGTTAAAACTAAACAAAAATGTCTTTGGAAACAAAGCATCAATCAGTTAAATTTACAAATCAAAGCATTTACAATAATCAATAATCAATTAACATCATCAGGAGTCGTTGTACAGAAGCCTCCTATGGACAGCAACTTCCTATGGAAATGCTTTTATTCTGAAGCGCAAAAAAGTAACCTATTTGGTGTTTACTCACTAGCTCTAGTGATGTTCTGAACTGCTAGACACCAGAAGCAATGTACCGCGAAGCAGGATTTGGGGTCATGCAGGAAAACTTCTGGGTTAACACTGCTTTTATACAAGAAATGTTATTCTTTACTAGTGTACATCGCTAAGTAATTGATGCTGGAAACCTACTTCTTTTCCTACTCGAGCAGATTACGCTTCCTTTGTGCGCAGAGTGCAAGTGTCAAAGGTTTTTCAATAGCATCTGAAGTCTTATTATTATTAGTTATTAATTTTGAGGCATAATATTCTTTTACACCTACTGTATGTCACTACATGGGGTATAAAGTAATCTTTATCTAGGATTCATGAGTTTCTATGCAACATTATATATCAAGTAATTGTGTAAATATGTTATTGAAAGTGATGGATGGTAGTGTTGTCCTTATACAATCAGGTCCATACAGTAAGTGAATATGCATCACAGTGCATTTGAAAATAAATCAAGTTAATCCTATACTTTTGTGAACCATTTCGAATAAAGCAGAACGTCATAGTCATTGTGCCACTACCCAGAACCTACTATATTTGTACCATTGGTTACCGTATATATTCCATTAGTGGCCTGTCTCTTATTGACGCGTGTTTCTAATAAACAGCAGTTTGAAAACATGTCACGACAAATAGACGCCGGTCTCCAATAGTAGCCGGGCGGCCTTCGACCTGGAAGTCCCTCTGTCCGCTGTCATCGGTCTTCCCGCGTCTCATCACTCGGCCAGCTGTTTCCAATCAGCGTCATCTACGACCAGCAGCATTTAAGCTGGATGCGCGGCAACCATCAAAGTGGGATTATTACACTTAACTGGAACTGTCAGCTAGCGAACCTGCTAATTGTGATTTTCTGGTCTTTTACGTCCTCTCCTGGAAAGTCGGGCAGAGAGAAGTTTCAGGGCGCACCACTCGTGCACTGGGCTGTTGGAATACGTTTTGGAGCACTGTAAATACGGTGATACAGAGGTCTTTTCACCTCAGTCTAAAAACCGTGCCTGGGTCCTCTTTCCCTCTCAATTCCACGATAATTCCAGAAAGGAAATAAGAGCCGGTCTCGTTTATACACCGGGCCGGCCGGATAATTTTTTGAATAAACGCCGGGGCTACTAATGGAAGATATATGGTACTCAGGTTTATGGAAGTTAATAGCATGATGTTCAATTAACTTACATCCAATATGAAAAATGTGTTATGCTTTTTTGGACTTTTTCCCCCTTTGCTCACAACATTTTCTCTAGGACAGCATGCTTAGAGTCCAACTTAGCAAAAACATTTAGGGAAAACAATTTCTAAATCAAAAAAAGCCATGTGTCAAATTATTTATGTAGTTCGATCTCTGCCTCTTTGGTATACTTTAAAAAGATAAGACAAATTACTTCTGACTGACGGTAATTGCTGCCGTTAGTGTATCAAATGCTTCTGAAAGTGAAAGACGGCAAGAGAAAGAGTGGGAGACAGATAAGAAAGGTGGCGGTTATCCACTCAAAGATGGATAACTCAGACAAACAGCCAAACCCGAAATGCAAGTAGGGCGCAAAGCCATGTGTGGATGTGTGCATGCATTTGCACTGAGATGCAAATGCATGCACAATGCATGTCAAAGAACAGAGCACAGAAATAGAAATGCTCCCACGACAAAGAACTGAATAGTATCTAATGTTTGGTCAAAGTTAGTGCCTTTCTTGTCTTAAACTCTTATATCATTGTAAAGTGAGTATTTATAACAGCTTTTAGTGCCATACAGTATGTATGCAAATTCACACAAGGTTTATCTTTGACAGCCAGAAACTTTAAAGCCCACTGTAACATTTAGAGGATTTTCTAACTGTAAGATGAATATTTTCTTAACATTTGCTAAACACCACTAAGACCTATTAGCGCCTAGTAAAACAGCCTGTTTGAATTTGACATATGTTGAAATATATAAATTATCAAGTCTGCATTTTTTGCTCAGGATTACAGCCTTAATTAAGTTGAATCTTTTAAGCTTGTAAGATGATGCGATGCTGCCTTCACTTTAATCAGGTTAAACTATCTAAGAAGACGCTTTGATGCAAAAACACAGAGACGGACTCAAAGTAAATCACGTTTGAGCCATCTTAAGTCTGTACCATCTGTCACAACTGTTATACGTACAAAACTGAGTGGACTGTAATTTAAATGCAATAATGACAGTGTTAGTATCGGTTAACATATGTTAGCTCAACAGCTTGTTGAAATTAGCTTATTTTACTACTTGCAATAGAGTTAGTAGACTCATATTGGTTTTTACTCTGTTTTTAGCTCAATTCTTGGTCTGTGATTATGTGTAAAGACAGTACAGGTCTGTATTAGTCCGTCACTAGGACTAACCCTAGAAGAAAATAGGACGTTATCCTTACTGATCTGACCCACTGTTAACATCGGAATATTTAGGAGTGCAGCTTTAAACAATGAATAGGTTCAATGCAATCCATTTGTTTTTAAATTTAAAGTATGCCTCCCTTAACTTTAATAGTCTAGGAGAAGGCTGAGGAATAGGGAATGATGGGAACTGATGGCTTTACCAGCTTCAATAGAGTTCTAACTGACATGAGGTGAAGAAAAAGTTTCATGTTTCAATTTTTGGAATGAACTATGCCTTAAATTATTTGGCATACTCACCCTGCTGTGTGCAATGAAAAAAAAGTAGCTACTGACACCATCACCAGCCAGGAAACAATACAGCATAATGATGAGAGTACCTGTCAAACAAGGTCTTGGCTTTTAACGAGTCCAGAGGAGGAACACAGTGAATCTGCAACCCACCTTTCTCATAGTCGGATATGCTGTCTTTGATAAGGCAGCTGAGCTGGTGGCCATTTAGATGCAGGAAGCGCAGCTGGTCTCGCAGTGAGGTTTCCTCCAAGACACTCTGGATCACGCGGCCAACACTGTTCTGAGATATGGGCAGGCCAAGGCCTAGGGCCAGGGTTGGAGTCAGGTCAACCTGCTCCACCACTCCTGGTTTTTCCATTCCCGCTGAGGAGACAGGGCAAAAGGGCAAAGAGTAAAAAAAGGCACAGCTGGTGCAATGGCTGATGGTGAAATAATAACTCGCATGTTTTTGGCCCAAACAATTTTGATTTTGTTTTGAAAATATTTGTTACCCACAGTCATTTTTTTTTTTGCTCTTTTACACATTTTGTCAATATTTCAACCTGAATCTACGATCTATCTGGCTATGCTACAGCTATGCTACAGCCATCCAAAGGAAACAGTAGCTGTGCAATCTCGCTGCCTTCCAAATGGTTGCTTTGAAGATGGGGACCAGTCTGCAACGGACTTTGGTGCGTAAAGACAGCGATAAAATTCTGGTAAGTATTAACCAAACGGTTGAATGTTATTATTTTTCCTAGTTATAGGTGGTTGCAGGGCTGGCTGACTGGTCTGGACTTCTGCATGACTTCGATTATTTTTTTCAGACCTTGGCCAATCTGTCTGACAGTCAACATTTGCAATTTCGTTGTGATCAAAACTGGTTGCTATAACTACTTGTAATTGGTCTCTCTCGCCATCCTATTTTCTTCTAGGGTTACTTTGCCACTATTCTCCAAAATAACGTCAAGCAAAAGAAATGGAAACCTACGAGTCAAAAAATGAATCCTAATTATATCAACCCCTGATAGCAAGTGCCAGAATGGATTTTTAATTTATTTAATATTAAAAAAAAAACTTTTAAAAAAGTTATTTCTTCCATTACAACTCACAGGAAAGAGCTACATTTACTACTTTAGTGATGGACACAGGGAAATGGCTACATTTTCATATTGTCTGCTGGAGAGCGCTTGACTCTATTCATCAAGATACATTTGAAATTCAGAAAGTTATAAACCTCACACAAGCAGTGAAAATTTTATTGTTTTTAAATACCTGGAAGTCAATAATAACATAGAATACATTTTACTTATATATATAACAATAGTCTCAACCCTTTTTATTCTCTTTTTACCCTGTTTATAGAGACTGTGAGGAAGGCCTGCAGCATTTATCAGCATCCTGACATCCTGTTTGCAGGTCACTATAAACAGAAGTCTAAATCAGAAACAAAAAACTGAACATATGAAAACAAAAAAATATCATTAATATATGATTTGTGGTTGTCATGTCTTGAAGCTTGTCAGACACTTTTAAGTTGATAGTTGGCTTCCTATCCAGAGCATTCAAGTGTACGAAGAGAGTGTCTTTCCCAGATTGTCATTGGGGTGAAGTTTGCAGGTTACAATAACTAAACTGAGCATGAGACAACCCCCACAGCTATGGTCTAATTTTGTAATAGGACACAATGAAACAAGCCCGGGAAGGATGCATTTTAAATTAAAAGGAGATGGATTTGCATCGAGACACGGGCTTTACTGTATCAAGCTCATAGCTATTTGGGATAATGCCACAAAGCTATCAAGGATATCGGCCTTGTTTAAATCTGCTAGTTAGCGATAAATGTCTAAAAACAAAGTAATGCCAGTTATGGTTTTAGCTGGTGCAAGTACACTAATGAGCAAAGTTGATAGAGTCTTCTTTTCAAAGGCGAGTACTTTTCAAACCCATCCATCCATCCATCCATCTTCTGCCGCTTATCCGGGGCCGGGTCGCGGGGGCAGCAGCCCAAGCAGAGAAGCCCAGACCTCCCTCTCCCCAGCCACCTCCTCCAGCTCATCCGGGGGAACACCAAGGCGTTCCCAGGCCAGCCGAGAGATATAATCTCTCCAGCATGTCCTGGGTCTGCCCCGGGGCCTCCTCCCGGTGGGACATGCCCGGAACACCTCACCCAGGAGGCGCCCAGGAGGCATCCTTATCAGATGCCCGAACCACCTTAACTGGCTCCTTTCGATGCGGAGGAGTAGCGGCTCTACTCTGAGCTCCTCCCGGATGGCCGAACTTCTCACCCTACCCCTAAGGGAGAGTCCGGCCACCCTTCGGAGGAAGCCCATTTCCGCCGCT
>VURO01035123.1:0-19292 GCA_015108175.1 Pelvicachromis taeniatus | reverse complement strand
AAAAAGCTAACTAAAGCCTTACAGACAACAAAGAAAACAAATATAAACTTACACTGGCTCCACCGGAACCCTGGGGACCTCTGGGGCCAGGAGGACCAGGTGGGCCCTGTCAAAAGAGCACATGTCCGTTAATAGGTAAACAACTCAAGCATATGACTGCTGTTCAAACCTTTTGTTTGTGAGAGACAACCAATCAGAAGAAAGGTAGAGTGTCCCAAGGGAAGGGCATTAAAACACGTCGTTTCAAAAAGAGCATGAACAGCTGCTCTCGGAGAATAAACATAGAAAAATATGGAGTTCAAAATGAGGATAAATGGCCGTTTAGTGATCACGTCTTCACTCTAAGACATTGTTTTCTTCTTTTATGCTACGTAACTTTAACAATAGCACTGTCACAGTTGCCGTGTTAGTTGTAGATGCAGTAGCAACAACATCAACAGACATGTCAGACCCACTGTTGTAGTTTACCACGTTTTTTTCCCTTGCGCCTTTCATCTGACATGATGTCATATCAAAACACAGAAGCCAAACAGGGAGGAGTAGCAGTGATTGCTCCTGCTGAACAGTGTCAGACACAGACGGGGAGAGAGAAACTAAGCTGCTCTGCATCTGTGTTTATCGTGTGTAAGTGCTGGTGTGAGATTATGCCATTAAAACAACCCTTCGTGCAGAAGCTTGTTTGTTCCGACTCTTAAAAGAGTGAACGAATAACAAGTGATAAAACAGGACGCAAAAAACACAGTGCACAGAAACAGACCACACGCTAATTTAGACATTTGTGTGCTTGTGTTCGAGTCTTTTACATCTGCCATACAGCTGATGGAGCTGCCAGACTCAGCTACAAGCCAAAACTTCTAAACAATCAGCACAATTTCTCACTCCACTGGCTCATACGTGAAAACAATGCGAAACAGAAAAGTCACACAGAGAGCTGCGCTCACCATTGGTCCGACGTCTCCATTCTCTCCCTTCTCACCAGGAGGGCCGGGCAAACCCTGGGAAGCAGACACATTTTTTAAAACTCTGAGAAAAGGTCATGTGAGGCGGCACTCGAGACAAAATTGCACATTAGAAAATCCACTAACGTAAAGACATACAATTGTGTTGCTCATTAACAGGTACTTTCAGATGATGTGTATTGAATAGTGGGGCTGTACCGTGCTACGTAATGGAGAATGCATTAATACAAGCAGAACCCCAGCGAGTAAACACACAATTAGTCAAAAAGGACACCTATTGTAATTAAAGGGTATTGGAGGCTTGGGTATAATCAGCCTGTGTAAATTGCAGGGTGGAAACGCCATCCATCTACGTCCACAGGAAAGTGGAAACAAAGGGGACAGCCCAGGCGATGCGTATTATCCAGTTGTGGGATTCAATCATGCTTGACTGAAACAGTATGAATACACCTTGGGAAGGTGGATCTATAACAGAAATGAAGAAGCTCTCACTTGCTGTTGTAGCTTATTGTGTATTGGCATAATTACAGATATTATGTGTTGTGTTGTTTTAACTCCGGTGATGGAGCATGCATAATCATAAGGTGGGTGGAAAGCAGCGGTAATGATAAGTTACTCTAAAATGAAAATGACATGCATATCGATCACTGCAAAAACATACGTGTAGCTTCAGTCCATTTTGTTGATTTACTGTACCTTTGTGATGACAGGAAAGGCTTATTTATTACAGAGCGGGACTGGGATTTAGACATGGTAATAAAGCATAAGGGTTGTACAAATGGGGAAATAAATCAAGCGTCAAACAATTTCATGTTTAATGCTTTGAAGCGACAGGAATTGATCAATATCGGACTTTTAGGCCGCTTTCTAAACTGTATATTTGAATGGATGCAAAAATAGGTGCACGAATTGAATTAACAAGCATCATTTAAACACGTGTAATCAATAAATATTTACTTATGACTGGCATTTCCTTTTATTTTCCACACTAGCCTTGAGCTATGAGCACACTCTGGTGTAATCAAATCTGATATTTACTCTCCTCTGTGTTCTCATCTTAACCTCTTAATCTGAAGATTTCTTCCGCTCAGTGAGGACTCCAATATTCCACAGCAAACATGGCCCCAAATGATGGAGGGCTTTCAGACTGGAGCCATTCATTCCCCATAGTCAAAAATCATTAATGCTACAGATAATTGCATTGAAGAGCTGAGCTCGCAGCAGCTGCTGCCATCTATTGAAGGGCAGCTTAGCCAAACATAATTAAAAGAGTTGAGATGGAGTGCATTATGCCCAATTAAAAGCCAATTGCACTTAATAACAACGTTATCTGGCCCTATTGACCAGCAGGGTTTTGCTCTAATTTCATCCTCAGTGAGTCCTTGGATAATTGACTTTGAGATATTCTGAAGTGTGCCGTTTCTTTATTCATTGCCACCAAGTTTCCAAAACTTCGGTTCACTGGGTTAAATGAGCGAACGCTTGACCCCTTCGCTCTTCCTTTGACTTTGTTGAGTTCTGAGTAAGGGAGCGCTGAATAGAGCAGTGACAAGTAGAGCAGTGCAGCAGTAACACGAACACTCTTGATCTTACAAACTCTCAGTTGTGTGTTGGGCAAACGTCTTCACTTTTAAGTTTACTTGTTATGGTAACAGGTAATTAGGGCTCTTGCGCCTCACCCACAAACAGCGTTGGCTTCATCTACAGCTACAGTGCGTAGAAAACCAAGACATCAGTCAGATCACAGCTCAGAAAACTGTTTTTTAGAAAAAACTTGGCATTTTCCATCAAAAACCAAGTATTACTATATCCTTGATTACTATACTATTTGAAGTATATTTGTCTGATGTTTTATAAGTGATATGCTGATATTTCTAACTGCTATTTTGCTATAAGGGCTTATAATCATGATGCTATTTATGAGACTTGCTGTTGGTCATTTATTTGCAGTGCATGCTCGGTGATGAATGACTTGAAAACGCTCAAGTTTGTTATGTTTTTTTTGCAAAGTTTAGTTATAACTAGCTTGATGGTTCTCTTAAAGTTTTCCACTAAGAAGTCAAGGTAACCTTAATGCTAACCTAAGCTAAACTATCCATATGTGCAATATCCAAATAGACTGAGTTAACATTAATCACTTCTCAAACCAAATAAGGTTGCAAATTGTTGCTTGATGATTTAACATTTTAAATAGAAGTAGACGTAGGTAAACGTGCATGGGGGTGGAACCAAAAACCGTAGGTCACTTATTGACAAAAACCCTCAAATATTACTGTCATGTATAAGTGATTTTAATTTGCAAGTCCAGTGTAATACAGCAATTTTGAGCTACACCAGTCATTTGTAAGGTCACTTGTTATATATCCAAAACAAGAAGTGTGTCAATTCTATTGTATATATCAGGGACATCAAACTCATTTTACATTGTGGGCCACATATTGGCTACTTTCATCTTAACCAGACCAGTGACACTACATACTACATGATAAATGAGAAATAAATAATTAAAAGCTTATGCACATCTTCACTATTTCCAGAACTGTCCAGTGGACTGGATTGATGTTTTTGCTGGGCTGCTTCTGTCCCTGGGCCTTATGTTTAACCCCCACTTGGTCAATGCAGGCTACCACAGCAGCTGGTCTCTTACTTAGACCTGAGAGTACTCGAGGTGAGCGGTTTACTGCATGATAATAATGTCTGGGTGGAAAAACCAATGGCAGTCTCTCCTCCACCATTAATGTTGCGGCAAAATGCCAAATGCAAAATGTTCAAAATGGTGATGGATTTTTTTTTTAGCACAGTCTATGCTAAGAAAAGTCCTTGAAGGGGAAAAAGCATTATTTGCCCAGGAGCAATACAAAGTGCTATTAGGAGCCAAGGCTGCATTAATAAATTATGCTTTGTTTTGATGTAATGTAAATGATGTAAGGAGAGATGAAATGTTGTCGGTTTTAGGAGGAAGTCATTCTGCTGCGGCTTTGACAAAGGGAAAGAAATGAACACACCTATGAGGAACTGTTCAGCGTGACCTGGTCTTTGTGTGTTTAGAGAACGAGAGTTAAATATGTATATAAAAGTTTCCGATTTTGGGAATTACCTGCAGTCCAATGGGTCCGGGTAAACCTGGGAATCCTCTTGGTCCTTCATCTCCTTTCTGCCCAAACATTCCCTGCTGTCCTCTCGGTCCAGCTTCACCATCACTGCCCTGCGAGACGTTAAAGTGCAAAACATGCAAACACCTTTACTCTCATTCCCACTGACCCAGTGCAATTCTATAATCACTAAATGGGATTTCTTTTACTCTTTCTTCTTAATCAATTTCAAGGTTACAGAGTGTGTCCAAGCTCAGATGGGAGAGGGTGGGTCGATGCGCACATTCAATCACAGATTAGGATGGACAGTTACAGTACTTGAATGGTTTTCTGAAGGTCTTTTTACTGCAGTTTAATCAATCCATCAATGCTGAGAACCAACATATTTTTTGCCAGGATTATTGGAGTAGCTAGAGTGTGGTTAGAATGCACCCGTGACAGGTCAACGGTCTATCTCACTGCACTCATAGGCTATTTAAAATGTACTGTCAGCCAACATGTGGAGGTTTGAGTGTTTGATTTTTCAGAGGACTGTGTGAGCAGACCAGAGAGAAACAGCAGTTCTAAACACCGATACATTGTGCTGCTGGTCTACCAGGGGTAACGGCAGCCATCCTACCAAAGCTTCTCATCAGGGAATGCAGGACGGAGTACAGTATAGCCAAAGGGTTATGGTAAACAGTATATGCGAAAGATGCTGACTTCATCTGTGAAGCCAGAGGTGCACGGAGCCATGGAGGATGGAAATAGGAGACTGTGGGGAAAGAGTGAAGTGCTGACAGACTGGGAGTTTTCAGTTCAAACGCATGTCAGCACTTGAAAGTGCTTGAGGAGCTCTTACTGAGCCCTGGGACATGTAGGACGCTTCAGGCGATGGTACTGAATGCAGAACAGTTTTGAAGGAAATGTTAGGTGATTACAAGGAGGTGGAGTAAAGTTTAAAAAGACTTCAAGGGAAAAGAAAAGTCACAAATCTAACTGTCTGAACATCTCCTCGGGGAGCCTAGGAAAAAATTGTGTCTCTATGTCGAGTGCTTGACCTCAACTGCTACATAATTTGTTATTCATTGTAACACTGCATGCACAGCCTGCAACCTGCGTATATGTGTTGGCACCATCCTTGCCCTTGACACGGAGCAATAGAGGTTTTTGCTGGAAGAAACTATCTGGATCTGCCACAACAGACAGAAAAAGCAAAAAGAGCTCAGCAGCTAAGTGTGACGCTTACTTCTTGTGTCACGTGAAAACATTCGAAAGCTGGTGAATTTCTTATGCCAATTGATCATGAGCAATAAAACTATTAGCAGGTATAATCGTAATTAGTACAAGTATAAACTTTACTAAACACAACATTACTCTGTGTTAAATAGTAATGTTGAAACTCTGCACTTCTCCTTCCAGTTAAATAGAAAAACTGGGCTGTAATGGTCAGTAGATATAAGTTCTAAAGGAGCACATTAAGTACTGTCCACCTGGGATTGACCTGCATCTAGTCTTAATTAGTTAGTATATAAATAAAGTTTTATCTGGAGTAATTTATGAACAGTAACAGTGTGTTTAGCATAACCTACAAACCTCTTTCTGCTCTCTGAATTAAAGATTTCAGTCCTAATTAGAAAAATGCTTTGCTAGGACTTTAATCAGCACAAGTCAGTGCATAATTACTTGCTCTAAAACTGCTAGCTGAGAGCATTTATATTTTTAAGACTCCATACTAATTTTTGCATAGATCTATTTAAATTTAAAAAGTGTAGCTGGTGTAATTGAATGAGATTTGATTCAGCATAGTTACTTGTGTTGCGGTTATGCTTAGATCTGCAGGCACCAAACGTACGATCGGGGAGGTGTAATTGATGAGATACCTGAAATGGATCTCACAAAATTTATGTTTAGGTTGTTTATGAAATAAATCTAAGTGGGTCTTGCGGGGTTTTTGTTTGCCTTACATTATGTTAGAAATAAGCTTTTTCATATCTTAAAAATGTGTTGTCCTCTGAAAAGTGACATTTCCAAGATTGCTCTTGTCAACTTCATTTTTTTTCTCTTTTTGCAAGACGCTGCTAAACAAGAGCACATTTGTAGGACAGGATGTTCACCACATCCTGATGAAGATCAATACCGCCTTGCCATAGACCGTTTCATTACGAATGCTTGACCTCAGTTGCATCTTGAAGACAACAGCACTGGTGACTGAGCTGCTGTAAATCTTGTTAAGCCTTAGCCGAGAAGGAAATTGGATCGTTCATTTTCCCGGCATACACCAGCATTTTTCCTGGATTGAGAAGTAGGGTACATAGTGTAGCCACAAGTGATAACAGCATTCAGACATGCAATAATAAAAAGAGAGCAGATGATGTTGAAACTACACAGCACGAGTCAGGACTCAGTTATGAAGATATGAATACACATGAGCAGACTGACTCACCAGGACAAACAACTGTTAAATAATTTGTTATGCAGCTTGGGAGCACTACCTGCTCACGGCAATCCGTCTCACCAGGTCTATTCTAGCCCCCACAGAGCCCTGCAGATGCTGGATTTTTGCTAGAATGGTTGTTAAGGCCTGATAATTTACAGCAATGAGCTGTTAGTTGCCCTCGGGCCATCAGCTATTGTAGAAACAGGACTTTCCCTGTTGTGTTAATGAGATCGAAGAGTAGAGGATGTTCTGCACCATATAAGGCAGTATTTTCAGCTAGTCCTGGTGCCATAGAATGTGATGTAGGGAAATGACTGGCGCCCTGACTGGCACATTATTGCTGCGTGAAAGTCTGTTTTGTAAGCGCAAGGTCACAAGTGTAATGCTTTGCATGAGTTTCCAGGATAACAAATTCCAAATTTGTAATTGGATTTTAATTGATGGGTGATAAAAGCTGTCTAGTGCTAACCATTCTGATGAGAAGTCTTTTCGGTTCCCCGATACTTCTACAGTACCACAACTAAAAGTCCTAATTAAAAGGAAATTTGTGCAGCATTACAATGATAAAAGGGTGGGGAATTTAAAAATGAACAGGGACTGCAGCCAAAGGTTTTTGGACTGCAGAGGCGAGAGTAAAAAAGCAATACTGCTTGCATAATATGGCCCCGACCTGCCTGAACAGTTGTTAATTTCTGTCCATCTGGGAAATGAAATATTGTTTATTTAAACCAAGGGTCTCCAAGCAAGCAAAATTATGACTCAAGTGTCCAGTTTTCAAATATATCTAAACACTTAAACAACCCCACTTAACTGATTATCATACAATCAGCGAGAAATGCTAAGCAAAAACCTGCGTAGAGTAAATTTGGTTCATATCCGTGTGTGGCTGATGATGAATCAATAAAAAGGTGTCGTCCTTCAAAACCAGACATGATTCAGTGGCACTCATTATTGGACTGCAGGTCTGGAGATAACAAGTTTCAGCCAGCAGCCTTTTGGTCTTATCACACCTTCCCTGTATTCAAGGGCCTTGTTTTGGATAAAAAATATTTTTTACATTTGATTTCCCATTTCACTGTTTTTACCCAGAAGCCAGTATGGTAATGAAGAGATGACATTAGAGACATTAAGACGACAGCTCCTACTTTTGTAGGCGTCACAAATGATGGAAAGAAAGTCTTTGAAATGTCAGAAAAGGTGAAATCCGGTTTGGAAAGTGATGTGAAAACAGAAAGCAATATTCGGAGTGGATTTTAGTACAGTATGCACGGGTATTCGTGGAAGTCTTTTCCTTTAATGTTTTTAAATTCTTGTCGGTGTAAGAAAATACCTCACAGAATAAACTTTGACATTACTTACGGCTGGACCAGGAGCTCCAACTACACCCTGGAGACCACTTGGGCCCGGTGGACCCTACAAACAGAAGGAAGCTGATTATTAAAATATACATGATAGACAATATAGGGCAGTTGCATGCTAAACCTGATCTTCATCACACACTGTCTACCTGGAGGAATGCCATTTGTACCAGCAAGAAAAATCTAATTCAACTCTGGAGTGTATATGAGGTGATGCGTGTGAGGACAAACAAAAGTCAACTGAAAGAAACATACAAACGTTTAAGATGAGGACAGAACACACTGCAATTCATATTAGAAGCTAACTAACCATTTTGTAAACATAGCAGCACTTTAGTTAGTATTTTATATGCTGCAGACTTTTAAGGGCAAAATTAGAAACATTTTCTAGCAACCTAATTCAGTGGTGAAATCAGCATTTAAAATGAGCGTTCTTTGGTTATTTAACATGAATTGTAATAAAACTCACTGCTTTAAAATAATCTGTGATATAAAACTTAATCAAAAGAGAGAGAGAGGGGGAAAAAAAAGGGACTCACAAGTTCACCCTTGTCTCCTTTACTTCCCTTCTGTCCAGGCCCACCAACTTCTCCCTGCAGTGTGACGAGCACATACAGACAAAGCACAGCTCAAATCTCTCTCCTTCATGTTTAGTCAAAGTCTAATATCTTAAAGTGTCACCTTTACCATGATTAGGCAGTAAATATTTCTCAAGAGATTCTAATTTGATTGGCCCACAAAGACCTTGGGTGAGTGTTTGTAATTAATTGATTGGCTCCCTGTCTAACCCCATTGGCTCTGTGATTGACAAAATGCTGTGGCAGTAGACGTGACTGGGATTGAAGAGGTGTCATGGTTACAAATGTAAAAATGCAAATTTCTGGCTCAGTGCATCGAGCGCGGATGCGGGATTTGCTGGCCTCGGGGTACACAGGATGTGTAAATAACTGGCTATTTCAGTGCATGGATGTGTTTGTCTATTTGCATGTAAGAAGATTTTTAAACCAGTTAGTGTGCGCTTATTTTGTTTACTTAATGTAAGAGTCGATCGGGAGTAACTGCTGTCATAACAAGCTCGCGGTTAAGTATAGTTAAAAGAAATAAATAGAGTCCTGTGAAGAGATTTCAGAACTTGTAGTAGCACCTTTAGCAGGAATAACTTCAAAGATTAATTTTGCGCATGACTTTGTCAGTATCTCATTGTTTTGGAGGAATTGTGTCCCTCTTGTCTTTACAACCTCGCTTCAGTTCATTGAGGTTTGTGAGCATTCATTTATGCACAGTTCTCTTAAGGTTACATTTCAGGCTGAGGTCTGGACTTTGACTGTGCCACTGTAACAATTTGATTTTTTTTCCCTTTTCTGTGGAGATTTTCTGCTGTGCCTGGGATCACTGCCCTGCTGCATGACCCACTTTTGGCCAAGTCATAGCTGTCGGACAGATGGCCTCACATTGACACTAGAATACTTTAGAATAACGAGGAGTTCATCGTTGAAGCTCACAGCTTTCTTTGAGGTTATAAAATAATGTTTTTGCTTTTTTCATTGCTCTGTGTTGTTATCTTTAACCAAGAACTTAAATGCTTTTGTCTTTAACAAATAAAACATTAATGACTCCCTGAGGCAAATATAAAAATCAGTCAACTCTAGGATTAAAGGTATTAAAACTTTGCTCCACCTTGTCACCATCTTCACCAGGGGGACCCTGTGGACCAGCTGAACCAGGAAGACCAATAGGACCTTGAATGCCATCACGGCCAGCAGGACCCATGGGACCTTTCTCTCCCTAAAACATCATTTGCACAATATTGTAAACTCTTAACACATCAAACTTAAATAGGTATTTCACCAAGTGAAAGTGAGAAGAAAAAAAAAAACTCACAGGAGCCCCCTTTTCTCCAGCAGGGCCGGGTGGTCCTTGAGGACCATTACGTCCTGTGGGACCAATGGGACCTCCGGAGCCAGCAGGACCTCTCTCTCCAGGAGAACCCTGTAAACAAACACTCATCAGTCACTCAGTCTCACTCAAAAATGCAATTTGCTACAGTAAAGCTAAGAAACAGCGAAGCCAAAAGCAAGCGTGCTTTGTCCAGACTGAAGCTTAAAAAGTTTATTGATTAGAAAGTCAAGTCAATACTTGAAACTGTCTCTTACTGAGGAACAAACCTGATGCTTTTGACTGGATTGGCTCAATATAAGACATGTTCAGACTTTTCTCTAAAAGCACAATGTAAGGGACTTCTTCACCGTCAGACATCAGAAATATTGTAAGAGGCTAATTGTTACAGTAAGACAATGGTGATTGTTTGAGAGAGCTCTGTTCTGTTATAGAGCTGGAGAGCAAAAAAAAAATATTTTATGTGTTATGTGCGATAGATATTAAAAATAGAAGTATTTTAAGGTTTTCCCTTGTTTCTACTTCTGGATGGACACATTCCTATTTGACAACCCTGTGACAAGCAGACCATCATATGACCATTTTGACTGAAATGAATACTGCCCGTCAAACAGGGGGGAAAAACCAAAATAACCCCCCCCCCCAACAAAAACACATGTGGTTCTAAGAATAAAGAAACCCTCTGTCGACAGAGTAGAGATAATATTATTAGCTAAAGCTATTTTGTGGACCTGGCATCAGTATATGCGACAGGCATGACATGCATGACAGGATAATGTCAAAAATTCAATCTCAGACACTTAGAATAACAATCTCAGCCTCTGTCAGATTACTTTGCAGCCATTTCACAGTTGCTGGTTATATTATGTTCACTTTATTGTCCCTATTAGGAATTCAGACCCACAAATGACAAAATAGAGTAAGGACATTTAAACTCCATTTTTTATTTTACTGGATTTGCTTCAAACCTGTCAGTTTGCTTTAAAGAAATTTTGAAGGAACAGCATTCCCAGAGAATATTGTCACGATAATGTGAAGTAAATATTAATGAAAAAAAAAACATTTACATACATAAAAACCTACTATCCGTGCACATACAACAGCTAATTTTTCTTTCAACACGATGGTACCATTTGCAGTCTGGTGCAAATATTTCAGTTTTTATTTGATTGTTAGAAGTACTAACCACAGTAATACTATAAGCAGAAATATAGCCATTAACTGATAAAAATGATACAATTACACTGACCCTGCTGACAGCCTCAAAGCTTACCTATGAAGGGAGTTGTTCTGATGAACACTCTTATCTATTTAATGGGACTGAGCTGCTTTCCCCAGCCAAGGCCTTTGTGAAGGTCTCACCATTTTTCCCACATCAACATGCCTTCTTACCCTTCTTGTCACTATTCCCAGGTGAGTGCTCATCACTGTGTAGGTGCCCCAAATCACACGAACTGCAACTACATTGTTGATCACGAGGTCATTTTGGCATTTCCTTACCCGGGGAAGGTCTGGGTAGAGCCGCTTTCAAATGAAACGAAATGTGCATGTGCACAGGCCAAAGCTTCGGCCTGATTCACACGAAAAGCACACACACTGATTCAGCTGCTGATGTGAGATGCCACCTGGCACTCATATGCCTGGCCCGTTTCATGACAGACACTGCTGGTGACACACACCAAGCTCCAAACTGTCATCCACAGCCTGCCAACTTGGCCACCATGACACACATGCACAAACAAGCACACACTCGTTCCTTTCAATGAAATAACTTCATACTTTCTCGGTCTGTTTCCCGCCCTCTCATTTCACCGATGTTTTTCTCATAAAGTTTGTGACTCGTCGCATTCATCCCTTCTTTCTTCCTGTGCTATTCTTTCCTGATCAGTCTCTTTCAAACACACAGAACCCTCTGAAAAGACTAGAAAAGAAACACACGCACTGAACTCACACACTTTCCCACAGCACAACAGCAGCTCGAACTCTGGCAGGAAATCGATGAAGGAAAATATCACATCTCTTGTGTGCGTGGGCATTGCACACTGGACTCTTTTTACAGAGTTTTTTTTTTCTAAATCTACCAAAACAGTCTATCGCATGTTTCCATCCAATGGCTTGCTTTCAAGCCAATTTAAGAAAACTATCTCATTTCGCTGTGGAAATGGTTTCACTCCTTCAGAGAACGCCCCTCTTCTCACTTTCATCATCTTTTCATCAGTGCTCTGCATATCCGCTGTCATCTAATCTGGTGTTGCTCTGTCGCTGGTGAGCAGGGGCAATTATCGGGAGCCCACGTTTAACGCTTGAACAAAATGTCAGCCAGTTCAAAGCAGCCTGTCAGTCAGCTTTCTGTACAAAATCACCGCTGGAGCTCCGGAGGCTTTTCATTGCATATATCGCAAACGGAGGGGCTTAGAGACAAAGGCAGAGTAAAAGTGCCCTACTTATTTTATAGATAACCCACCCAATCTTGCTACTTTTCAGGGCCACAAAGTATGTATGAGCAAGTGCGATGACATTCCTGCTATAGTGCTTATGAAGACCTTTTTTTACTGTGATCGATGTTGAATGAAACGATGACTTCATTACAGAAAAATAAACTTTGTTTCTTTTCCTGGAATTGTCATTTGAGTGAAAACTGTGCAACGACAGTTGCTATAGTAACTACTAAGTATTAGAGGGAGACATTTCTTACCAATCGAGTTACAGGGATGAACCTACTTGCTGTTCGATTAAGCAATTAGGCAACGGTTAGATCATTATTCAAGCTAAGGTGTTGGACAAAACACTAGAAATCAAGATGATTTTTTTTTTTTTGTACTCAAACTGTGGTATAGACATTTATATGCTACGTACATTTAATAGCTGAAAATTATTATTTTTATACTGAATAATGAACACCAGTCTGAGGCGTGAAATGCAATTAGAAGAAAAAAATAGCAATAACAAAGACATGCATATTCTATAGCATAACATAGGGCAGAGACTGTTTAAAAGCCAGTTTATGGCAAAAGAAGCAGCTTTACTTGTTTGTTAGCCACAAACAAAGAAAATAGAAATAAAAAATGCCATTTGATCCTGAATATTGAAGTACATATTCATATCGAACACCACGATTTGAGCAATGATGTCACAGATGTCGACCGTACCACCCCGTTTGGCTCCACCACCCTCCACACTGCAGTTTATATAGCACGTGTTGCTGAATGACCAAAGTACGGAGCTGTGCACAGCATGTGTGACTCCATTCTCCAATAGCACCAGCTACTTTTCGCTGCAATCTCTGTGGCAAGAGAGATGAGGTAACCATAGTAACAGGCTACTTACGATGGGGCCAGGGGGACCCTGAGGCCCTTCTCCTCCCTTTAAGCCAGCTGGACCCTGAAAGCAGAGGACAGGAGAGGGTTAGATCGCACTCACTGCAGGCTGCCACTCAATGCTATTCAAAGAGCAGTAATCACAGCTGTCAAATGGGCCTTTGAACATTACTGTGTGGCTGTATGCATGTAAGTAGATACGCACATGCTTGAACTGTGTATGAGCACGCACATAAGGAGGGCTTGGCTCTAGAAAGTCATAGCGTAACTGGCAATTAGGAGAAAAACTGAATCATAAATTATGAAGTAAGGATGAAGAACTATTTACAAATTTAATATCTGTTTGTACATTTTAGTAAGGAGATGATTTAATTGGATTGACTATTAAATAGTAGCCAGTTTTGGCTATTTGTGCATGTTTTAAATTCTCCTTTTTAAACTCTTTTAAAGGTTTTCTTTTAAAAAGCTCTAATAGAGCAGATGAATACCCCATGAAAAAACTAAACTTAACGACACTCAGTAAAAGTGGTATGAAATTTCAGCCTGGCGCTAATTTACATTCTGTTAATGATTATTTGGAAGGCGTTAAGGTTAGTGAGGAGATTTGCCTGAAATCCATGCTAAAAAAAAGGAACTGATTAAATTAAATCATTATAGCGCATTTTCAAAACTTTTACTTAAGCTGCAGTTCACTTCTCCACCAGAAAAAAATGTATCTCTTAGTTAATAATTGGTGATACAGCTTCTTCTGTAGGCATATTTACATTATTAATACAACAGGAATTAGTTCACGAAGCATCAGAGATAAAGAGAAACAAAATGACAAGGCTCAGGTTTAGTCCATTTATCTCTTCAAGATCTTGGTCCTTGAATGTCAAATCCTGTGCTGAATCACAGCACCAGGAGGCTGAGACTGCTTATGGAAAACACAGTTCACCAGAGGCTGTAAAGACTTTCATTATAATAACTAATTTACAAGCTTCAACAGAGCCAGGGGGTGCAGAGGCTGCCAAGCAGGCTCTCCACTTCCACATTTCACCACGGTGCATTAGAAGACTGGAAGGATCTTTCTTTGCTGGACAGACAAAAAGTTATTTATTGGCTCATATATCGTCACTATGCCTTTCCTTAAGACTGAGTGATGTGATGAAGAGTGTGTCTGTGTGTGTATGTGTGTCTCTCTATGCCCATAAAAAAGAAATATAAACTGTGTACTCAGTGGCACAATGAAAATATGTATATTTGTATGTGTGTACATGTGTGCGTGTGTGTGTGGGGAGTCTGTCTACACTTACTCTGCAAAAGGAAAAAGATTTAAAACTTTTTTTCTCAAATTGATCTTTCTGAGTTAACTTCAGTCATTTCAAAGGCGTCCTACCAATAATTAATGTTTCAATCTTAAAAATGATCAGCCTATCTTTATTAATTGGCTATGTACCAGAGGTCTTCAAAGTGGCAATACTTAAACCGTTTCTTTAAAAACCATCACTTCATCCAGCTGTCTTAAGTTATTGTAGGCCAATCTCCAACCTTCCTTTCATCTCTAAAATTCTTGAAAGAGTAGTTGTAAAACAGTATGTGAAGGTTACATATGGTCTTCTTATGGTCTCTGACAGTGGACACATCTCAGTGCTTGTCCTGCAAGAGCTCAGTGCACCGTTTGATACTGTTGACCATAACAGTTTACTGTGCTTAGCGCATGCTGTAGGTATGCACTGCAGTGGTTTGAATCATATCTATCTAATAGACTCCAATGTATTCATATAAATGGAGAGTCCTCTTTACACACTAAGGTTAATTCTAGGGATCCACAGGGTTCAGTGCTATGACCCATTCTGTTTACATTATACATACTTCTCTTGGGCAGTGTCATCAGTAGGTATAGCATACGTTTTCACTGCTATGCAGATGATACCCAACTTTATCTATCCATGAAGCCAGATAACACACACCAATTAGGTAAACTTTAATGGCTTAAAGAGATAAAGACCTGGAATACCTCTAATTTTATGCTTCTAAATTCAGATAAAACTGAGGTTATTGTACTGTGTCCTAACAGTCTTATAAATATGGTATCTAACCAGATGCGTACGCTGTATGGCATTATCTTTGCCTCTAGTACCACTGTGAGGAAAACTTGGGAGTCAATTTTGACAAGAAAATGTCCTTCAATGCACATATTAAACAAATATGTCAGATTGCTTTTTTCCATATTGTACAATATTTCAAACAATAGAAATCTTGTCTCAGAGTGATGCTGAAAAACTAGTTCATGCATTTATTACTTTTGGGTTGGCCTACTATAATTCATTACTATCAGGATGTCCTAAAAACCTTCAGTTTATCCCAAATGCTGCAGCAAGAGTCCTGACAGGGACTACATATTTCTCCTACACTTGCTTCTGTTCATTGGCTCTCTGTTAAATCCAGAATTGAATTTAAAATCCTGCTCCTCGCATACAAGATTTTGAATAATCAAACCCCGTCTTATCTTAATGACCTTATAGTACCGCATCACCTCATTAGAGCACTACGCTCTCAGACTACAAGCTTACTTGTTGTTCCTAAAGTATTTAAAAGTATAATGGGAGGAAAAGCCTTCAGTTTTCAGGCCCCTCTTCTATGGAACCAGCTTCCAGTTTGGATTCAGGAGACAGACACTATCTCTACTTTTAAGATTAGGCTTAAAAAAGGATATTAAAAAAAATATCCTTTTTGATAAAGTGATATAGTTAGCATTGGATGACGTGACCCTCAATCCTCCCTTAGTTATGCTGCAATAGGTGTAGGCTGCTGGGAGATTCCCATGATGCATTGAGTGTTTCTTCTTCAGTCACCCTTTTCACTCACTACATGTTTATACACCTCTCTCCATTTAATTATTAGTTATTCTAACTCTCTTCCACAGCATGTCTTTCTGCTGTCTTCCTCCCCTCACACCAACCGGTTGCGGAAGATGCCGCCCCTCCCTGAGCCTGCTTCTGCTGGAAGTTTCTTCCTGTTAAAAGGGAGTTTGTCCTTCCCACTGATGCCAAAGCGCTTGCTCATAGGGGTTCATATGATTGCTGAGGTTTTGTCTGTTTTCTGTGTATTACTGAAGGGTCTTTACCTTACAATATCTGAATGCTTGAGGCAACTGTTGTTGTGATTTGGCGCTGTATAAATAAAACTGAATTGAATGGAAGATTCATGCTTTTATTTTCACTGATAGTTCATGTTCATGTGTGGATGAAATCACTTTAACAGAGTGGGAGGACGTGCAAGTATTTTCACACAGTATATGTGTGCTCCCGTTATAAAAAGAAAGCCATTCCTGAGCCCACATGGGACAAACATAACGGCTGTAATAAGTCTGAGGGGTGCTGTCATGTGCTCTCTTAATGGTCAGCCTTGAAATGAGCTTCAGCCACAGCCCCCCAAGTTGATCCTCCGTCAGCATTCTCTCTCACCTTGAACTTTTTCTCACTCACACCCACTCCTATTGAGAATTAATTCAGGTTGCACAGAAGGCTAGAGTGTATGAGATGCAGTCAGTAATTTGTGGTTTTGAATCAGAATAGCAAACTAAACACAAATTACTTATAGGCGAGGCTCTATTAGTGCGATTCTAAATGAATGCCTACAACATGCAGCATAGTGTTGATTAGAGGGACATTTTGATGTCATAGCCACATTTAAAAAAAACAAAACAAAATAAAACATATTTTTAAAATTGCTGACACCAGTAATGATAAAATATATCAATCTGTGTATTACTGAGTCCTCTCAGTTCTATGAACGCTCATTCTGTAACATTCAGTCAGGTCCACTGCCAAGTGTGACATTTGGTTTAACAGCAGGTTGTTAGCCTGGTAATTGGAGTTTGGAGCTAAATTCAGCTGGGTGGATGCTCAGGATGTGGGATGGCACACTTTCATGTGGACATGTTAAGTATGTTTGCGTTAGTGTATTAATCTGTGGGAGGTCTCTGTGTTACCATGGCCCCTGGAAGACCTCTTGTACCCTGGAAGCCTCTCAGGCCAGCAGGTCCTGGCTTGCCGCTATGACCCTGAAGACCTGGATCACCCTACACAGGGAAAGAGAATAATAGAGCTAACTGATATTGGGTAATCATGAAAGGCAGAGTTCCTTTATGTGAAAACAAAGAAGAGCTCAATCTGTTAGAATGACAGAAAAAAAAAGATTGATCTCTTTGATAACAGCTAAAATTATACGTAATTATGTGGGAACAATAGCAAGTGATTAAGATGTAATGGCAAAAGAGAAAATGTAGGCCAGTAAACACAGAGCTATCCAAAGAATAATTAAGACTAGCACAGACTGCATGTTGAACAAAAATAACCCCAAAAACATGTTTTTTAACAACGTGGTTGTTAAATATTTCTATCAGTGTACTTCAGTTTACCTACACACTATCATACTAATATATGTTAATTACAAAAATGTTAAACTGGGAGCACCTGCTCACTTTTCAATAGTTAGTGCCATTTTATAAGAAAACTAAAAAAAATAAAGCATGGTAAGAACAAGAATGAATTCTGTAAGTTGTTAAAAGAGCAATCATTTAAAATAACACTTCAGTAAACACAGACACACTGTTTAATCTGTATAATCAACGACGTTCTGACCTGTATTCATCTGAATTTGAATGCATGGTCATTTACCTTTCCCCCCTCTTTTCCAGCAGCTCCAGGTAGACCTTGTTCACCAGGTGGACCAGGGGAGCCAGGGTGTCCTCGCTCTCCACTTGGCCCCGTCTCTCCAGTTGGTCCCTATCAAGGACAAACATGACACATTAAGGTTAATCAACTATAAAATGTATTTAAAATATCATTCCTAGCTTGACCAGGGTCTTCATAGTAACTCCAAATTGATGATCAGCAACATTGATTATATGAAAACCATTTGATGCATTCTAATTACTGTTTTTAGGATAAGCTATTATTACTGATATATACCTAGATTTCTGTACCTCATAACTCTTAAACTAGAGACACGGGATATGTTTCGACAACAGGGGAGGTTGAACTAAACCATCAGAGTGACATTTGCTGAATATCTACCTGTGGTCCAACCACTCCTCCAGGCCCCGGGGGTCCAGTTTTTCCTTGGAAGCCCTGAAGAAGATACCGCAGATATTACTGATTACGGACAAAGTTCTATTTCATTTACTGACATCTTTGTGTTGTACGGTAGGTAAGCATTAGATCATAAAGAAAGTTTTAACTACACTGCAATGTATCTTTAAGCTGACAAAATATTTCTCACATCTTTTTGTGGTTCAAAGAAATATATATTCACTTAAGTGTGTTACTAAATCTGGTACCTACAGGTATAAACAAGTTACATCAAAGACTTCTCACAACCTTTTTAATACCACTGTAAAAGTGCTTGCATATTAATACCTGAAGTACTATTTAGTGAAGTCCAATACTGGAATAATTCCATTAAGACTATTTCAAGGATAAAACACACATTCACAATCGCTTGCTTTGTCAGTATGAAGCGCTTGTAAAACCTGCGCAGTAAACAAGATCCAGGTTTGGTTGTTCTTTTGGTTGTTTGTTCAGAAGCAGAAGAAGCTCACAAAATGTAATGCTTAAAAATATCAGAGGTGTTGATGAGAGTCAGCACCTCTATGGTGTTGACTCTTGAAATTATGGAGATGTAAACACAAAACCTAGTCTAATAGACAATAAGTGGACTTCAGCATTTAAGATGACGCACTTAATCAGCTCGTTGCCATGCCCATATTCTATTTCTTCTACTCCTACACAATTTGATGCTATTTAACTCATACTCATTTTTAAACAATAGAACTGCTACTTGTTCACTTTCTGTTAAAAAAAACCAAAACATTAAAAATAGTACAGTAAATTCCGGACTATAAGCCGCTACTTTTTGCACAAGCTTTGAACCCTGGGGCTTATTGTCTGGTGCGGCTTTTCTGAGGCTTTTTCATGATTTTTGTGACATCGTAAGATGATTTGTTTTGGTTTGTTCCGCCATTTTGCCTGGCAGAAAGGCATGTGATCAGACACGGAAAAGAGTGATATGTTGGTCACATGTCCGTCCGCCAACCAAAGTAGTGCCGTACGAATTAGGGCGAAAAAGAGACTAGATTAGCAAGCTGGCTCTGGCTGGCCCTGTACCCATATCTGCAGCAGGTCTCCAAGGTGAACAGCCTCTGGCATGTTAGAACAAGGCAGCTAAGGGAAGTCGGCAAGTCAGATCCATAACTTCAGGATAAG
>VURO01035121.1:0-24975 GCA_015108175.1 Pelvicachromis taeniatus | reverse complement strand
GGTGTTTGGGTGGTTGGGTTTTGTTTGGGGGGGGGGGGGTTGTAAGGGTTTTATGGCTTTCAAAGAGCTGTAGTGGTCAGGAGAGAAAAAATTCTTGCCCAGACTCAACTGTGTTCCTGGGAAGACAGCTGATACCCTCCACTCACCTCCCTCCAAAACGATGGGTCAGCCATGCTTAGTGTCAGAAGCTGCTGATATCCCCGCTCTGAAAGTGGAAATGCTCTTAAGCCTTTCTCCTATAATGGAGTGGCCAGTCTAATCTTGCCCTCTCTGAGTGAGAGCTGGTAAGGAAGAGCGTTTGTACCACAGCACTCTGACCCTTGCTTTGGCACAATATTGTACACGGTACAGTAAGAGAGCAAGAGAGCCGTCCTCGTTCTTTTTACCTGCGCACTTCTGCTGCTCTCTCTCTCTCCTATCCCCAGGAGGTTGTCCTTTTTTTTATATGAAGCACACAGTGTAAGGTCTGTGGTTTGTTCTACGCCTCTGTGGTTCAAGTGTTGCATTTCAGATCAAATCTCTAATTGAGACTTTTTTTTTCCTCCCCTCATCAGTGGCTTTATTGTTATTATTTCTCTAATTTTTCTGTACATGTTCATCCCCCTTTTGACCAAAAGAATATATAAAAGTAAGCAAACGGGAAAAACCATAGCCAAAGAGAGCTTCGATGGAGTGCTCGAATGGAAAAAAGGAAGAAGAAAAAAAAATCACGCGTAGTTATGTCACTGTGACAAAGAAAATACGAGGGGGAGAGAGATTCCTTGAGTCAAGCCAGAGCAGCAAAGAGAAGCCCAAAACCTCTTGTCACTGTATGAAAAGAATAGCAAGACGACCCGTAGGTATTGGGCTGCTAGGTGCATCTCCTAACAAGCTGACTGTTCAAAGGCTTTTTAGTGCTCTAGAGAACATGAAAGGCATGTTTAAAAATTTAAAAGCCCGATCTGTTCCAGTGCTATGGAGCGGCAGAGGGAAGCAGATTTTTACGTCGCCATAATTCCCTAGTTGCATGCTTTGTAAATTAATTAAGATGTTTATGACAGCTGCTTGCACCTAATGGAATGCTTATAGAGTATGCTATTAATTATTACTGCCGGCCACGGCTGCAAGCTTTCATACAGCTGAGAATGTATGGCTGCGGCCGCAGTATAGACGCCGTCCCAGCCTCCACCCCACACCTCTCTCTCCACACGTCCAGCGAGACTCAGTGGGCTGTCTCTGCATATGTTTGAGATGTCCACTGTGGGGTATAGTCAGATGGCGTGTTTAGCTCAGTGCGTCACATTGTTGACAGCTGCATAAAAAATGATGAATAAACATGTATTCCAGCGGTCAGCGTTCCACAAAGTGGCGGTGCGTTAGGCTTGTCATCGTCTCCCTCGATAGACTGACAGTGCTCTGATGTTTGTGCGGGCATCTGTGCTGTGAACTGTCACTGACCTCATGAGCCTAAAGGAAGTTCATCCCCTCGCTCCCTGCTGTTAACTTGGCCGTCGAGCGGGGAGCTGTTACAATTTCACTAAGAAGGGAAGAATGAATATCTCAGCAGCTATGCCCGTGAGTGTGAAAAAGCTAGTATGGCCGGCTAATTATAGTTTCTTTTCATATGACTTCACCACAAGTTCTTCCTCTGACATTGTTACGCAATAGCGTAACAATAACACCATTGACAGCAGGAAGCTTTGCAGCAGCAAGATACTATAGGCAGCAAGTGGAAAATATAAATTGTGTACATTTTCTTTGAGCTCATTGTTCTTGAGGGCTGATGCGTACAAGCTGATGCGTTTTAAATTGTGGTCTAAGATCAATTGTGAGTGTTTGATGTCATTTCAAACTTTTTATTTAGTATTTTTACTTTATTACATTTGTCAGCAATTATTTAAAAAAAAAAATCCAAATATTAAAACATTTAAATTCTTTACTTAAGTAGAATTACAAAAATCTACGTTTTGCCTTGCAACCTATGACAAAATAGGTAGTGGAAGCTGCACATACATATATCTGTGTATACATACATAAAATGAAAATGAAAGGAAAGACACTTTTGCTATCGTCTGTCGAGTTACAGTCAGTGAGAAAATGGAGTATCCAGACAAGTGCACCCTATGGCGGGAACTTACCCAGGAGTCAATGGGACAAATAAATAACGCTACGCAGCTCACGCTCTTCATTTACACCATGTGAGGTAGATTTGTATCCCTCTATCCCCGCAGAAGGGAGGCATCATGTCTCTGCTCCGCAGAGCTTTATCCCGTGTTATCCTCCGATTACATTTACATAGAGAATGCAGCAGGGAGGGAGAAGGCAACAAACTGAAGCACACTCCACCTGTACCACAAGAGGCAACGTGTGAAATATATATTCAGTCTTTCATCAACCGCTTTATCGGCTGTGCATGGGTTATTCCTGTCAGCAACGCTTTGAAAAGGGAGCCAGAAGCTGCGATCTGTTCCGTGGAGTCCACCTCCAAGGTTGCCCCGTTATCAAGTGTGGCGCGTGTTTGTGTACTTATAATATAACTGTCTCCTGGAGAGAGAAAAAAATGACCCTCTCATAAACACTATGGTGTATTTCCTTTATTTATTTGTGTTGTTGTTGTTTTATGGAAAATGTGTATTCTTCTCAACACAACGCCCCACAACTTAAAAACCCAACTAAGGCAGTCACGGCGGCGTCAACACCCCTCAAACGTTCGTCCTCTTATTTGTCTGTTTATTGTTTCTTTATACACATATTCATTTTGGATTTTCATACTTTTGTCTCATTTTTAGTCTCTGTTTTGTTAGGTTAGGTTTAGATACCAAAGCTGTTAAAGGCGATGAGTCCCGGCCGTCTTACATGATTGGCTGACTGAAAAATTATAAATGCCAAATATATGTTGATTAAGAATGTATTTTTGAAATGTAGCAAACAAACATAATCCTCAAGAAAATGCATTTCCCCTGAAATGCAAATGAGAACACGGTTTGGTTGCATGGCGGTGTCACTTTTAGGGCTCAGTAATGCCACCGCCGACGAACTCCCTGCTAATAGCGCTATCTTTGATCTACACGGAGCATGGCGGGCTTGCAGAACTCGCAGGTTTTAATTATGAAATACATGAAATATAGATGCTTCGCTAAGTGCCGACCGTGACTTGCAGTGAATCACAGTAGCGGGGCGCTCGCTGGTTTGCCTCTGCCTTTCCTTCCTTTATGTCTTCCAGTGCCTCCAATGCCTCCACTCCGCTGTGTCTCACTCAGTTTGTTACTGCAGAGAAGCAAAAAAGACAAGTCCATGATATTAATTAGTGGATTGACAGACTTGTAATTCATCTCAGAGGAAGTTTTCATTACATGGGAGGCTTCAGAGGGGCAGTTTGGCTTATTGGCAAGTGCTAAGACCAGACCTAATGGGGCTGCAGTTCCCTCCCTTTTGAGCAATTACAGCCAAGTCCTTATCAGCAGCGCCACGAGTCCACTGTTGTGGGACCTTGATTTCCAACACACTCGCATAGAGTGATCCTTCCCCGTAGACTCTTGTTCATTAGACAAGCGTACAGTACTCTACTCCGCTGGATGAGAATTGAGACGGAGTGAGTGATGGTAATGAAAGGTTTCCTGTATGTTTCTGAGTCAGCCTTTATAGAGCTGATATTAGCTGACATTAGTTTGCCATCAAAGCTCGAGCCTCCTTTCTCCCTCTGTGATTATACGAGCAGCCTTGTGTCTGCAGCCTATTGACAGGCCTGCGCAGCTCTTGTAACAGCTTGTCACGAGCCGTGGGAGTCCATATAAACTTTAATCCTATCTTTCTGTTCTATTCTTGAGACGATGCAAAATGCAAGCTCGGACAGGGGAGGTGAATAACCAGATGTTGAACTGCGCTTCATCTGCTAAAATGACATATACCTCTGGCAAAAGCAGTCTAACACTGTGGTTTCCTGAAGTTGGCAGGTGGCCTGTGAATCATCTTTTGCAACCTTGCAAGGAAAACCGAACACAGAGAAAAACAAAACAAGCGATTTCAAGATTACTGTAGATCTGAGATGATCTTTATTTAACAGCTGTGCGCTGCTTTTCATGAATATTTAAACCCTTCTGAAAAGGTTAACCCAAGGGGCTTCATCTCTTTTGGCCAACTGTACTACTCTTACAAGCCATTATTATTGTTGTTAGAAAGAAAAAAAAAGGTGCATAAGGAGTGTGTTTGCCCCGGGAGCTGGAGGTAATCGTATCCCCTCCCCTTTAGATTTGCACCTGTCTGGAGATAAGGTAATATATTGTAAGGTGAACAGGAATTTTAAGGTGTTGTCTGTGGGGCTCTTTTCTTCTGTGCAGACAGAGCAAAGTCCAACCTCAAAAGTATAATGTCATTATGGAGTTTTCTGTATGCGCTGCGTAAATAAAAATGAAAGAATGAGCTAGATTATGTTATTTTATGGACTAGCACCATTTGAAATAAGCATCCCTCTGACAGAGTAGGGTATCTATTTAAACTTTATGTAGTTAGAGCCTTTATATAGAAGTGTAAACACACCCAGTGGTGGTCTCTCGTGCTGTTCTGTGCAGCTCCGCAACACTAAAGTAAGTCAGGGTGGTCTGCTGAATGTGGTTTGTCTTTATTTATGGTGCGGGCTGAAAGGCTATTGGGTTTCATGTGTGGTTGAAGCTGGATCATTGGGAGATTACTGCTGGGCTGGGAACCGACAACGCACAGAGTGCACAGAGGCCCGCCTGTGCTGCTGGCCTCTCTCTGACCACTGCCCAGGGCTTTCCTGCATCCATCAGGCCCCCTGGGACCAGCCTGCACTCGGAGGAGAATTACTGAATAGTATGTTAGAGCCAAGATCAGAACGAACAGCATCAGAGCAGCAGAAACATAACCATTTTGGTTGGGTTTTTTTTACCTGCAGTACAGTACAAAGTCACAAAACAATCTAACTGAATGGAATGGCTCAGCGGTTTCAGATTGAGACGTTTCTTGTGTATGTTGTCGATGTTTCCTGGCCCTTTTTTCCCCCCATTGCGATGTTTCTCGGTCTTCTGTGCATGTTGTTCATAAACATAGAGTACAGAGACTTTGCAGCCACACATGTTAGTAAAAAACAGTAAAAACAAACAGTAACGTCATTCAGTAATAAGCAGTCTTCTGTATATTTATGCTATTTAAAGAAAAAAACAGTGATCTAACATTATACATAAAGGAAACAGATGAGGTCCAAACACCAATCAGTAAAGAGGACACAGAAACACGTGGAAAGTGGCCCATAAGAAATATTCAAATCGTGAAAAAACAATATAATTGTCTAGAAAAACAATGTCATGATCCAAACACTACAATTTTAATTTTAAATTATGTCTAAATTATATAAATATCTTTCGATGAAACCATCATCACAATGCGTGTGCCGTCCTTTTCGCAATATAAGCACGCAGAGTTGGTGTCGCGATGGACCTCGGGACAGTGCAAAAGCCATTTTTGGATTCTGTCATTTTTTTAATCTTAACCCGTGCAGCGGTGTCTTACCAATAACAATAGCACTTATCGCAGCGTTCCCTGCGGTACAATTAAAATTCCATCAGAGTCTTCATTCTGCCTCCAAGCCATGCCTGCTGTTTTTTTGGCCCTCCTGGGCCACGTCAATTCCTCTGCTGCAATGTATAATTCACGAGCCACCAAACAGCACTGAGAACTCACCAGGAGACTTGCAGGCCTAGCAATGCAGAACTGCTCTGGGGGAGATGTTGTACATGAACCTGGGGGACATTTGTAAGGGTCGAGATGCGTCCGACACAAAGCCTCAAGTCAGCCAGGCCTGCGCCGATCTTAGGGTCATCCTGATAATGTCGCTCTTCCTTTGGGATCGACCACCTTCACGTATCCTTTTATTTTTTCCTGACCTTTCTTCTTTCGTCTTCTGAAAGACAGTTGTGGTGTCCTCTAAAACTAATTTGGATGTATATCTTCTATTTGCAGACAATTCCATAGTGATGCAATGAAGTAACCTGTAGAGTCTCAGAGTGGTTGCTTTTATTTAAAACCAATTAGAAATGACCAGAAATAACAGCGCCTGGAGACAGAGAAGTCATTTTTCTTTGGGCCTCCCCAGAGAGATGTCCTCTCCATGGATTAAGTGTTTTAGTATATTAGGGGGCAGCTGATTAGAATCATTGTGCTTTTTTAATCATTAAATTTTTGCATGTATAGTTTATAGCTGTATAATAGCTAATAAGTCTAAGTGTGTCACAGAAAAAGGGGCGGATTGTTTAAGTGACTTTGTGTATGAAAGTTTCAGAAAGACTTACAAAGAGGAGCACTGAGGTTCTCGAATCAGCTAAACCACAATTTTTGACTTTTGATGAGACGAGCATTAATTTAAGAGCGACCTTGCATTATGTCTTTATGCTTTTAACAACGCTTTGTACTGCCTAACCCACTGTGTTAGTTTCTCTCCTTTTAATGCGTTCGTGGTTTGCTGACTACCTAAATAAGTCACCTATATTCTAATTTCCTCCAAGCCTCAATTTGTACCACTGTTGAATTTCTGAAAAGCACAGCTCCAAAGATCACGTTTCCGAAACGATTCGAGCTGCTCGTTGGAGCTTTGTGATGGCTAAGAAGAGCAACACATTCATTATTTCTAATTATTTTCTCTCAGGACTGTAGCAGCAATTTGTTAATTGGGCAGGTAGCAGCAGTCAAGAGATGGACCGCTGAACGTGACCACATCGATCATTCTTAAGATGTTCTTCTTACCCGCCATTATTAACCAGCAACCTCAGGAGTAGCCTAAAATTAACAGTCCCATACAGCTGCCATCATTAAGACAATAAGCAAATCTTCCATTATGATCTGTTTTTTTCTGTCTTTCGAGGCCATATTAACTAATTAACTGTGGAGAGTGGATGCTGCTAGCGTTCCCAAGGCCTATGGTATTGACCCGTGATTCCAGTAGGTGTCTAGCCAGTCCCTCACTGGACCCTCACTGGCTCCTCCTGCATTTCGGTCTGCGGCGGCGGCGCTGTCCTTGTGTGCGATGGGCGTGCAGCAGTGGCATGTGGAGCAGGCAGCGGGAAGCGAGCCTCCCTGTCTCCCCAGACTGAACAGTGAATGAGGATAAGTGAGGAGCGCCAGTCAATGAATCAAGCAGCAGGAAGGGAGCAGCCGGGGGGGGGAGTGTGACGTCCCCACGGGAGAGGCCTCGCATTAGGAACTTCCTCGTCTGTGTGTTTCTGGCACAGGTTAAATGGATCGCTCCCATTAGCGCGCTGAGAGGACAGCTCCATTATATGAAGGAGACTGTAACTTTGAATGTCATGGTGCAACAACCCCAGAGCACGCCTCGTCTACCAGGGAGGCAGGGTGACAATAACCATCCATGATAATCATTCCCTGTCAGGCTTTAAGGAACCTGAAATTATGACGTACAGCCTGCCGTGTGCCTCAGACTTCATTACAGTGCTGTCACTTTGAGTCGCCTGCGATGGCACCGCACTCCACAGCCGGCTGCAGCGCTGTGACTGCCAAACCCCCGACTCACTCTCCTCCTGTCTAAGTGGCATGTTTACAGGATGTGTGCCCCCCTGCAGATAGATGTGGTGGAGGTTAACCTCCAGTCGTTTGCAAAGAACCTCTCTTCCTCTATAGCATAGGCAGCGTCTCATGAGAACAAATGCTGAATTGTTTACCAAGGCAGGGGAAAGTATGACTGATCAAAGGCAGCGAAGAGTGTCCCTCCTTCCACTGTGACAAATGTATAATTTAGAAATTAGAATTCAGCTACAACTTCACTCAGGCAACAGCCTTTTAACTTGAATTTCTATTAACGCTCGTAAACGCGCGCGGTAGATGTTTATAAAAGAAAATCCGCAAGCTATACGTCTGTTTATAGCAGCCTGTTTATCAGCCAAGGAGAGTTTCACCTCCAGACTGACCTCTGAACCTGCCATCCAGTGGAGAAGACAGGAGCTGGCAGGCATTGCCAATGTCAGTGCCCAGAGCTAACTCCTTCTTTCTCACCGCCTGACTCATTCATTGGCTTTGTGGCCCCTTCTCCTTGCCACCTCCAATCACAGGGTTTTGAATGACACATAGAGGAGGAAGTGGGCCCACTAACCTCCCCTCCTACTTCTTCTAACCTGCATAGCAACAGGAAGGATGAGCCTTTGTTTGTACGGTGATAGTTTTATATCGGCACCCGGGAAAATATTACAGTGGGAGTCGTTTTGTTATCATTAGGCATGCTGGATTAAGTGGACGGGAGTAGCACAGTAGTTGGTTGGAGCCCTTATTATTTGCAATACAAATAATACAAGCTCTGCTGTGTAACCAGTTTCTGTGTTTCTCTCACTTTACTGACATTTACATGCACAATATAGCTTTTGCTTTTGTCATTTTCAGCACATCTGGCTTATTGACAGTAACAAACCTGATAGTGAGTAAGCTGTGAAAGTGTTGTTGTTGTTGTTGTTGTTTCGAACTGTTTCGAGGAAATGTTTTTTTTTGTGTTCCCTGACGAGCTCGCATGACAACACACACCAAAAACATGTTGTACACGTTTCCACTGACTGCATATTATCAGCTGGTATCAGTAAAACATCATCATAAGTTATCGTGTGGGAGAAAAAAAGAGGCAACTGCGGGATGATTTAAATAATGCAGTTTTTCAAACACGCTGGCAATGCACCCGATATGATTTTATTGTTTTTTTTTAGTTATTTTTTTTAGGTTGTAAGTGTGCACGCGAAAATTTTGGTGATAAGCTAAGCAAAATACCCGGAAACCTTTCATGGCAAATTCCCCTGTTGCATGGACTTGACTTAATGAAGCATTTGGTTTTGATACGTTCACTGCGGTAGGCACAAGAGTGAGAACGGCTCCGCACCGAGTTCACGACAGCTTCAGTGTATCAGCTACGCAATGAAGCAACGTAAAAATGAACCGACTGCAGAGCGGAAAACCTACGTCCTCGCACGAACGTTTCTTCCTGACTTTGATATTGAAAAAGTCAGTGGCAGCAAAGCATCTACTCAACATTATCAGTGTGGTCTGTGTGGCTAAAGTTGGGCGAAAGCCTCCACATATACTGCATATACACACCCTCACACCAGCTCGTGTTTCTTTCACTTCCTCTGTCACAAACATTTCACAAAGCAAAGGCTTGTTTGCAACTTTAACTTCTCCAGCCAGGCCACCACACTTGTGTTAACACTTCAGAAGATGACAGATGAAATCTAGAGGCAGCTGTTTTAAATTCTCTGTAACGTTTTGCATTCACACATTTTGTAGACATATACTGCCCTTAAATCAAATAATATCTCACATGTGTCATTGACCACACTCCTCTTGAAAGCGCCTGTTTTATGCAGTAGCTCAGGCTCTGACAGAAAGCCAGGAACAGAGCTGCCTATCTGCTCTTTCCGTTCCTGCTAAGCACAGCCACTGTGGTCCTTACGTAGGTTAACAAGTTGTCTTAACCATCAGTTCAATAAGCCAGTCACCTGCTTGATGCAGGCCTTCACAGCTGCCTTGTGCATAAGCTGAAGCTTAGAACAGAAGCTTTAACTGCTGGTTTTTAATGAACCATCAGGTCTTGCTGGCTTCCATGTCATCTGATTTTACTGCAAAATTAAGACTTGAGTACTGTTTATTTTTCTTCTTGCGTAATGTCACAGTTGGAGAGAACAGAAGCTTTTGGCCCTGAGCAATGGAACAATGCTAGCTTCATCACAGGCTGCTGGCCCCTAGGTGACGGCTTTCCCTCTTCCTGCTCAGTGGAGTTGATATCAGTTATGTGTTTCTCTGTGTCTGTCTATAGGAGACCGAAGGGCTTATTTGTTTTCCCCCTCGTTGCACTTTGACTCGTTTCCCCTCAAACGTGTCTCAAACATTGTTATCTCTGGCCAGACGCCTTTTTTCACAGAGAGTTATTGAATCATGTCAACTTGCTGTCCCCCGAGTTTCAAATGCAAGCTGTAGAAAAATTAGCCATCGCTTCCGCATGACAAGTGGGATCTATTAGTGTGCTCTCGTCCTGCAAAGCATGAGCATCCGAGGGGCCGCAGGGGACCTAGGCTGGCTGTGTGCTTGTCCGCGTCAGGCTCCTGGGGCATTAGACCAATGTTGCAGACAGGAGAAGGAGCCAGAGCCACACAAAAAAACAACCGAAAGTGGCTCATTCAAGGAGCTGACACCTGAAGATGGGGAGTATAAGTTGCAGTTGCAGTCCACTTCAGGTTTGACTCGACCTGGTCAGACTGCCTGCTTGTTATACGCAGTTTGTACCCACATTGGCACTGCTTATAGCAGTCCTATAGTGTATCCAGTCACTTCTCTTTTTGATCATATTACAGTTTTTAAAACGGAGACTCTGTCACACATTAGGAAGGGTCAGGCGAGAGAGGGCTTACAATTTATTTACAAAGTAACTTCAAAAATCCCCTTTGTATCGAAACCGTTTAAATAAAGGATTAGCTAACATTAAGGTCAAAATGCCTTTATCTCCTTCAGGGCCGGTGGCTTAGTCATGCACTCAGACCCAATCGGAGAGCCGACTAACACATTAGCATTCCAAATGTTTGGTTTTTTTTCCCCTTTACTTTGAAATTTTATTCACTGCCTGAAGAAAATGGGGTTTCAGCCACCTTGTCATAGACGTTGATATAGAATGGCCCTAAGTTAAACACCAGCCTACACACATAATTACCCAGGGCCACCTAAGTGACCTTGATCTGTCGCAATCTGTTGCAACACAGGGTTTCCTTCTTCACTGCTATTATCACATTATAAGTTATTAATAAGAGCCTCGTGTGGATGCCAGTATGTTTTTATTTGTTTTTTTTAAATATATTTTCTCATGTTTATTTGTTTTTTTTCCTTCACAGGTATCTCAGTAACAAAGAAGACGCATACTTGTAAGTACAATTTTTATTAATGTGGGTTTTATTCGACTACAGTTTTAAGACAGTGAAAGTGATATTTAATTCAAAGGAGAATCTCATACTTAATGTGGAAAACAACGACAACAAACAGCCCCTCGCCTCATATCTAGTGGCGATGGTGAGATCATTACGTGTGTGTGTGTGTGTCTATGTTGACTCTTTTTCATCATTGCCTATAAACGTGCTGTTTTCTGCCTACTACTGTCATAAATCAAGGCCTTCAATTAGATTTCTGTTCATCCACTTTCACCGTTTCGTATCTCTCCGTCTCCATACTGGAGAGAATATGATGATAACCCCAGAGAGGAAATTAAAATGCTATGCAGTCTTATGACTGCTTGGTAATCATGCACATTTGAAGCAGACAGTGTGGTGAAGCACCTCTTTGTTTTCTGCAAGGCCTTGCAGCTGAAAAACACGGATGTGGTGTTGCGTGGTGGTTTCTAACCTCTGAGGCTGCATTAACTACCAGAGTTTGTGTTCTTCAAGTGCAGATCCTATCACTAAAATTGAAAGATACAGACACTGTATGTGACACGTGTATCACATGCGCGATGCAAGGCTCCTTTTGTGCAATACAACAATAGTACACAGCCTTT
Source organism: Pelvicachromis taeniatus (assembly GCA_015108175.1). Lineage (NCBI taxonomy): Eukaryota > Metazoa > Chordata > Actinopteri > Cichliformes > Cichlidae > Pelvicachromis > Pelvicachromis taeniatus. The sequence goes on along the minus strand of VURO01035121.1, from coordinate 13,457 downwards.
CCTTACCACCGCTGCCTTTTCAATTTCGGTGCGCTTATGAAGAATTGATGAGCAGTCAAACCTGCAGGAATCAATGATTTCCAAGAGATTTGTACTCTATTTTGACACATGTGAAGTGCAATCGAGAAAGCATGTAAAAACGCTTTTGTGCGGTGTTCTGCAGTGTGTCGGTGCGTGCGTGTACATCCATATGTGTGTTCATACCCCACTGTGTGAATGGAAGAAACTAGCCCTGAAGGCTATCCTTTCTCTCTGATCACTCTGATGAAACTTGTGGAGAGGGAAGGCCAGGGGGCTTTTCTGTAAGAGCGGTCGGAGTGTTTCAGATTGTGAGAGGCTGCATCTCCCCCTGTTAAACACCCCGGCTCTTTCTTACATCAGACAGCAGGGCAAAGGGATATGATCTTCAGTGCTAGACGGCTCTACCTTACTCAAACAGCCCCGTCAAAACAGCAGCATGATTGTGTGTTAAGCTATTTGCTTGTCCGGAGGGGCTATGGTATTTTTTTTTTATTTATTTTTTTTTTTGGATGCGTGTGTCAGTGTTCATGTTTGTGTCAGGATATCTTCAAGGTAGAACAGAAACGCTTTGACCCGCTATCCACCACCCCACTATCTTAATTAGTGCGGCGCTAAGCACCTCTACACTGGAAGGGGGCTCAAATCAAAGAGCATGATTTAGGAGTCTTGGGTTCAAAGCCCTGGGCAGAGACTGGACTACGCTGTCTCATTTCAGTGAGAAATATTCAAATCTTATCCATGTGCGGAAATCAAAGTAAAGCCCCTTAACAAGTAGTTGATTGCTGTGCCTTACAGACAGGAAGCGGCTGTGGAGCCTCGTCAGAGCTGCGTGCACAAGAAGAAGTTCAAGGGCCAGTTAATGGTCATTGAGAATGCGTGCGGACGGTCTGAGAAGCCTGGTGATTATATGGCTGGTGGAGTAATAATGAGGGAGATGGCTCTGCCCTGCATGGTTACAGCCAAGATGTAGATCTATTTGTGTTCCCGGAGTGAAAATATTGGCTTCCCCAATACGCCAGTCCGCACTGCCACTTGTAATGTGAGCTTGGCAGCCTTGATTTTATGTGCATGTGTGTACAAGTATGTTAGTTTCTGTGTGTGTGTGTTTAGGAGGTCTTCTCGGTCCAACCCGGACCACAGGGATGGGCTGTGTCTCTGACTAACTCCCCACTCTGCCTGAGTGATCAAACTGCTGGAAGCTCCCCGCCATGCCAGTCCCCTCATCAATATAAATTACAGGGGCAGCTGTTCACTGGCAGACTCCTCTCCTCTCCTCTCCTCTCCTCTCCTCTCCTCTCCTCTCCTCTCGAACCCCCTTCATCTACCCCTCTTCACTAATCATTGAGCCATCAGAAAGTGAAGTATTCTAGATGAAAACAGATACTTATATCATTGTGTCATTGGCTGTAATGTCCTCTCCCCACTCAGGACTCACATAGATTTATTGTCTGAGCCTCTTTATCTGTCTCCCCCTTTCTTTCTTCATTTCCTCAGCAGGGGCTGTCCCTCGCCATCACTTCTTCTTAAACAAAGCTCCAGTTCTGAGCAAGAAAGTCAGCTGTGGTTTTCCTGCACCTTTCCCTGGCAGTTTTGCATCTGTTATATGGACTCTCTGAGTAGCGGTTTTATTTACGTGCTCGTGACAAATTAAAGGAAAACCCCGAACGCGTAATGTCTGACGTTCAGGGGATTCAACGGCGCTTTTGTATTGCTGTCGGGGGATTTTGCTGGCTCCACTGGTCCTTGCTATTACCCCCGCCACAGTTTTTCCCGTTCATTTTTTTCTTCCATCTTTATGTCTCAAACTGCCCGTGTCAAGAAGAGGCGACAGTAAAAGATAATTAAATTTTTGCGCTTCCCCCGTTGATGTTGGACACCAGATATCTCTCCTCACCTTCTTCTGCCTCTGCGGGGCTGTTTTGCTGTGAGATGACTTTCTGTTTGGACCTGTTGCGAGAGCCGGTGTGGAGCGAAGGCTCAGATGCAGTAGCTGATTACACTGAGATTAGACGTCTCACCTCTAATCTACCATCAGCAGTCTGGGTCTCTGTCTCGCAGCTCGAATAGCAGAGCACTAGCTAACACATACACATGCAGGTCGTGTGGACAGGATGCTCTTGCTCGAACAGAGCAGATCTCCTGATTACTTTGAGCTAATCCTCCCTCTCTTTCGCACTTGCAGCTGTAGAATTACAGTATACTGATTGCTTGACGACTGCTCAGACCGTAACGCGCAGCAAGACAACGATCTGCAAATCCGCCTGTAGTTGCACGGTTTTATCTACGAAAGCATAAACGACACGTCCACAGCAATATAATAATATTAAATACATTTAAATAACAGAACCACCCGACAACCAGCAAATACATTTGTTGAAAAGTAGAAAAATCTTTGTATATTTATCAGTGTTTACATTCTTATACCAGTGTCAGTGTGTAGTAGTCTGTGTGTAATATATCTGATGAGTTTAGACTGGGAATTGACTAACCAGAGGGAGGCAGTAGTACAAATGTAACCCGGGGAAAGGAGAAAAGGAGACAGACGATTTCCTTTCATCAGTCCACAGATACATTTTGGAGAGCCCCGTTTTGGGGGTTTTTCCCCCCCCCTCACCCTGTATTTATCTCCATTGTGCTGGTAGACTTCTCGCACTGATTGAGAAACATGGCCTCGCTCGTGAATCATCATTTATTTACTAGCAGCTTGTATTGAGTTTGTCTCGTCAGCGATGTGCGTTCACATCCTAATAGTACGGCTAATCTGTTCCAAAAGAAAAACCCGATGATTCAGACTCTTCTGCGCTGCCTTCAGATCAGAGTTACAGAGAAATTATTATCGCCCATTGATGCGCACTCAAAGTTATAAGACTCTGTAGACTTCATGTCTTTGTGTTCTGTGTGTGTGTAGTTTTTTTTTTAACAGAACACTCTTAAAAGATGACTGATACATGTTTTTGAAAATATGCTAACAGCCTTATTAATCCCAATAATGCAGTCTGTGTTCACATAGCACAATGACAGCTTTCCCCTTGTAAAGAATCTACTCTATTAAAAATAAAAACGCCATGACAGATCCTGCTTCGATGTCTGAGGTGTAGATCGTTAATGCACTGGCTCTGTGAGTTGAGGTGTTTTCAGCTAATCAAACATGAGATTTATGGTACTTAATAGTGCTGTACATTGCCAATTTAGGAGAATAATATGTCCCAGTTGCTGTCTAATTTTGCTTGGCAACAGGCGCACTCCTGTGGAATCGCCCAGGGCAGTGTGAGTTGTCTCTGCATAGCTCAGTGTTCCATGCTCAGTGGTTGTTTGAAGGTATTTCATCACATTGTTGCCTTGATTCAGCTCTGTGGGGATTTGTTAGTTGCACTCATGTGGGAAGTGCATCCAGTACATTGTTAAGCTAGGGCTGATAATGAAGATCAGCCAGCCAGAGTCCCCTGAGCTAAGCGGAGAGAGATAGTCTAGTGAGACGCGCAGCTACAGACATAGTGGAGCAGGACGAGCGCACACAGCAATACATACAGACACAAAGGAATCATCGGTACAAAAACACACAACACCGCGCCGCGCCGTAGTGTGGTACATTGAAAAACACAATGCAGTGCAGAGTACTGCATAGGTAGATTATGAAATCCATTCTAATCTGTTCTTCTTACCAACCATTTTCCTGACTTAGTAAAATTGGCTTTATGATGTTTAAACATTAGTTGAGCAATAACGCAGTCATTTTAATGTTGTGGGGGGTTTTTTTTTTGTTTTTTGTTGTTGTTGGATGTGAAATTGACAATAAAAAAGGGCCTCACAACACACCGCCTCTATTTCAGTGGAAAGTTATTTGATTCTCAGCATGGTACTAGAACTGGTTGTTTCCTCTTCTGCCACAGCAACATTGAATGCTTAAATTGACACAATCTTTTTCTCTCTCTGTGTACTGTAGGTTATGTTTCGTCTTACTCTATTTGTTTGTTCCACAAAGGGAGTATTTTCTTTTTGGACATTTTGGTTTAATCTATAATAGATGGCTTTTTTTTTTGCTTTTTTTTTTTTCTGAAATAGGTCAGTGTAATCACAACAGTGAGGGATGGACAGTCACTGTAAAAGGGAAATCAATAGAGCTATCTATTTGTCGTAAACCAGGCCAACATGATTTTTCTCTATTTTTTCCCTCCTGCCTTGTCTTTTCCTCTCCAACTCAATATGGCAGGTCCTCATTTTTCAGTAAAAGCATTACGTCTGCCATTTTGTAAAATTGCAAATGGCCTTTTGTGCGTGCACTTTCTTTGCATAAGTTTCTGGAGGTAAAGTCTCTTCGTCTTATCACCTCCGAGGGGCCCTGCGTGTTTTCTAAGGGGAAGTGTGGTGAGGGGAGCCGTAGGGGTGCAAGACCGCTTCTTGTCCGGGGGGGGGGTTGCTCTGCTTTTGTTGGCGCATAATCTGGTTCTTCTCGTGGTGCCAGCTCTTTCAGAGAATTTGAGCTTGAGTGAAGAGACACCTCGTCAGCTTTTCCTCACCTTTTTTTTTCTTCTTCTTCCTTTTGTGTCTCACACAAAACCCAAAGCGCTGTCTTGAAGTGTTGTCAGACCAGAAAACAAGAGTAAGGGACATGTGACAAGGACACAATGCTTGGATGGGCCAGCCAAAGTAAGTGGCCCCATCTGCTGCGGGCGATTTCTCTTATGCCGGCTGTCTGCCGCCTCAGGTGAAAGGGGCCAAGGAGCGGGGGTCTGTGCTGGGATGGTGGCTTCTGCCAGGTGAAGCAGTTGGCATGGCTGGGAGGGCACGGCTGGCCTCTCGCTCGCCGCGGCCCACAGTCAACCAGCATTTGCACGAGCGCAGGTTATCCGTCTCTCATCGGGTTTCCGATGCCTCATCACTTTCCTATGGCGTATACACATTCAGCATAGGACACGAGTGTCAGCATGTAATGAAAGGTTTGATTCATGGAGGGCGACAGCGGCAGAGGTCACGGAGCTCCTTCAGATATGATCCTCGCTAATGCTGATGGGGATGTTTTAAAAGACGGGTCCATAATTTTACGTGCCTTCGTCAGCTGTCACCGAGCTCATCATTAATCAGCGTGTTTAGAATATTGCCGGCCTTTTCATAGAAATCATGCAAAAGGAAAGTGACAGCCAATCAATTTTGCATTACAATAAAAATCAAATTTTTTTTTGCATTAACAGAAACAAGTAATAATATAAACAAATATGTGCCATCAAAACAAAAAAAGGAAAAAAAATAGCTAATTTTTTTCTGAAACTGAATGATAATTTCAAGTGAGGATCCAAACTTTACAACAAATAAGCTGTTCAAAAAGTAAAGGGGGGGGGTAAAAAAAACTTCCTACACTGAGACAAAAGCAGACGTGCTCACAAAAGCTTTTGGTGATGTTATACATTGACATTTGTGCTGATCGCATTGTGCCCATTTTGTTGAATCTGCTTTATTAGAGGAATGCTGTTTTTTTTTTTTTTGGGTTTTTTTTCCCACGTTGCTATTAATTTGTGTTTCTGTGGGTGTGCAGTGCGAGAACAGAGAGATGTGGTTAACCCATTGTGAAGTTAGCCGTCATCATTAAGATTCTGGAGATAACAGGCATGCGGATTTCTACTGCTCAGCATTATAGGATCCCAGACATCAAAGGCAGGTTTTCATTCTACTGTGTCTGCTGCATGGTGAAGGAAAGAAGACGAAAAAATAAAAAAAAAGCAGGTAAGGAGATATGGAGTCAGGAAAATAAAGCAGATTTTGAGTGGAAAGGAGCGCGCGTGTCTATACTGTACGTAGGTATGCAGAGTCAGGTGACACAGTGCTCAGGAATCTGTTTGATGCCTCAGAGGGTCCCTCCTGCATACTTAGCCCTTTGCTAAATTGGCATCCACTCTGATTAAGTGGCACAGCCCTTAATAACACCATGGTTGACCTCAAATTGGCTTACTTTTAAAGATCAACTTCATTCCTCAATGTGGTCATTAAAGTCCAGGTGACTCAAAACAATTCATTTGTGTTGTTTTGGTCATTATTTGCCTTCTCTGTATTTTTACCTGCAACACTATTTTCTGTGTGTACCTCCTCCTCTCGTTTCTAATGGTTATAAAAGTGCTGTCGATATTTTTTCTTTTTTTTTTTCTTTGTACAAATCTTGTAATTGTGTTGCCAGGTCTGTCACACAGATATAACAATGAAGTTCCCCTTAATTCAGATTACTTTGTCATTCAGCGTGGTGCCATTATGTGCCATTACATCAGAGTGAGCTGTTCTACAGTGAGAGTATTGAATGTACAAGAGCGAGAAATACGCTGTTCTCCAGTATTGTGCTGGATTACAGAATCAAGGTCGACTCACAAGACACAGAGCAGCATTATCCCTTAATCCTGTGTTTTGGTTTCAAATAGCCTTTTTACACCTAATCTTTACAAGTAAAATGACAAACATGAATACTGAGGTAGGTATTTAAATGTGCATTACCTGCGATGTTAAGGTCAAAGGCTTACGCTGACTCAAAGTGGCTGTATATTTTGTGACGGAACAGACAGCCGTTTGTTATTCTGTCGCTGCTTTATTACAGAGTAGTAGGGAGTCTTCTGACGAAAATTCCCGCAGGGAGTTTCAGATGGATAAGCGTGGGAACTTTTTATCCAAACTGTGACTCGGAGCTTGTTTGTTTTTGTACCGTTTTCTTTGTAGGCGCTGTAAAGGTTCGATGAAAATAAGATTTCCCCCTCACGTTAACCTCTCAACAAGTTTTGTTTGGCTTTCTGTACTTGGCCGTTCAGAGGACGAGCTTGACTGAGTCAACAGATATAGCGAGTACGCCGCTTACGCTGCCGAGGCTCTGCCTCCCCTTGACCAAACTGGTCTTAGTGTGTCCGTCAGGCTCAGCTGTGGCAGAGCTGGAGGAAACTTAAAGGTGCTGTGAAAGACTAAAAGTGGGCCAGCCGCTGCTGCCTCCTGTTGACCTACCTTGTTCAGAGGGTCCAGGTACAGACTGATGACAGGACTCCTCCTCAGCGGACCACATTACTAATGTGTGAGGGTGCAAGAGGAACACATCCAATGATGAATCACTCCCCTGCACCCATGGCATCCTCATAAGTCAAGAGTAAAAGTGTTGAGAGTGCGCTCAGTAAAGAGATCCTTCGTACTGTCCGCCGTAGAGCAGCTCGATCCCGGTCCGCTGGAAGAAGGGAAAGGGGGAAGGCTAAGTGGTGCACATCACGCATAGCCTGAAGATCTCCCTCAATCTTGAGGAAAAACATGAGTCCCTCGAGTGGGTCACTTGTTTTTTTTGTTTTTTTTAAAGCTCATAGAACTCAGGAAAAGTTACTTTCATGCTTGACCAGAGCTGTATTTTAATAAATGAGAGTAATCTACATTGTGTTAATGTAGAATGCCTCCCTGGACCAGCTACATTACCAGAAGTCACAGAGAGAACATTAAATGTGTGTTAGTTTAAGCTAAAAGGGTTTTCTTCTGAGGAACAAAAAGGCGCTCCCTCATTATTCACTTTGTTTTTTCAGAAGTTAGGATAAATGTGTGTGGGGGGGGGTTTTTTTTCTTTGAAAACAACTTTTTGGATGCAAATCTTGTAAATCAGGTTGTTCCTCTGTTGTCTTCTTCTAGCTTTAAGCCAGAAGGTTAAACTATTTTAGTTTACACGCCTGCCTCCCCCTAGAGCTGATGTCAGGCTTTACTGGTGATGTTGGGGGAGTGAGTAAGTTTGACGCTAGGTAATACATCACACACACCAGGGGGTCTCCCTGGTATGCTCCTCAATAATGAAGTTCATTCGTTAACTTCTCCCTCAAAGGCCAAGTTCCCCCGCTGCCCTTTTCAGCAGCCATTGCAACTCTTACCGGAGTCACCCTACTAACGGAGTGCGAAAAAAAACAACAACATCATCATGCTTTTCTCCTTGACAGACTCAGTGGTTGCCTTTGCAGAGCATGAAGAATAAGCAGCTCCATTACCAATCCCTCATGCCTGGTTATAGCCATAATTATCACAGGGAAAATGACCTGCTCTGTTTGGTTTGCCGTAGAGGGGCTGCGCCTTCCTAATCACCTCCTTCTTCCTTCCTATCGTCCTCATGCCATGGAGATGGAGCTGGTTTTGGGGGAGCCTTGCCAGTTCATTAGAATTCACAGGGTTCCACCTCCCTGCCTAGCCAAGCTAAGCCTCTCACACAGGCTGCCATGCCTGTGATAATCTCCTCTCCTCGTTTCCTTTCGCTTCTTCTTTCTCTATCCGTCTATCCCTTTCCTTTCTGTCCCCAAGGGCGGCCTCGCACAAAAGAGATGCAGTACAATTCATTGATAAATCTGATTTCTACTGACCTATTGAAAAATTGTTCCGGGAGATGTGTGGTAGCGCTCCAGCAGCGTCCATGGGCTCACTCTGCCGCCGCATTTCCATATAATAAACTAAAATAAATAACCAGATTTTTACTGGTTAGTTAAATGACGGCCTGTAATTCAACAGCTTTTGCGTGTGAAGTCTGTATTTTCAAGGCTGTGTCGACCAATTAAACTTCCATTTGAATCACTTTTTCTTATTCTAGAAATCTTTAAATCTTAAATAGCAAGCAAATAAAAAAGCAGCTGAGGGTAGTTCTTTTCCATTGTAATTTGTATTATGGTCCCCATCATCTTGTCATCACCACATCTGTACCTTGAGGAGATCATTTAATGTGGAACAGGCATGTAAGGATGCCTTAAATGAAGCGAGACTCGGCCAGTCCGTGGAGAATACATCGGCTTAGCTGTAAAAGTGACACAGTACTTTTAATTTTTTTTTGACAAAAACGCGATGATTCAGTTGATTTGGAAATACTGGACTTGTTTTGTTTTTTTTTTCCTTCAAAAAAATATTTAAATGAAGTCTATAAATAACTATCTGTAAAACAAAAGGCTATAGCCCTGTCAACCATTCACTATAAGTACTGTGTTGTTGATTCTGATAACATGACAGTTGACAGGTGTATACGTCACCTATGTAGGAATGAAATGCTTTCATACCTTTTGCTTTTGACCCTACTATTCTATAAATATTGTGTTTGTGTGTATGTGTATTTAGAGACAGACTGGGGCTGATCTGGCCCTGGGGCTGCTGTGCATACAAAGGAAGGGCAGTGTATATTGTCATCTGATCGGAGAGGAACTTTAACAATTGTGAAAGTACATTACTTACCTGCATCTGCTACTTTGCTTAGAGGAGACATATTGCGCTGCTTTGTGGAAAATCCATTAGCTGTAATGAGTTAACAGCACTTCCTGTAGCTACACATGCTATGAAATGCTGGCACAGCAGTGGCATGTATGGTTTTAAATTCACACTTTTCTTATTTAAACTTGTCTTTAAATGCAACCCTCCGCAGTGCTCTGGACGTAACCCAATAGTGTCCTCTATTTTCACTGAAATAGATATTTCCTTTGTTGTCTGTGTGATTTATTGAAGTCTTCCCACAAGTGGAAGCCCCCAGGAAATTGCCTGGAATGGCCTTAAATTGGTTTATGATTGTGTGGTGTGGGCCGGTGCTGTTATGGTTCTAATATTATGCCCTCTACTCCTTGGCATCTATATTAAATTGATCTGTATTGTTTTCATGGAGTGCCTGTTGGAGCTTGTTAATTCTGCCGCTGCTTCAGGCAGGTGGTGTAGCTCCAAACACCCAGGTGGTGCGGTGGAATATAAGCCTCGGCTCTCTAAAATATCTCACATGATTGGGACGCAAAATGAGTAAGTCCAAAAGTGTTTATCTTGCGGGGTTAACGGCTGCAGAGCGGAACGCCACGCAGCCGACAGGGTCCGCGGTCTTAAGAGGCGAGTCCAGAGTTGTAAGAGTTAACGTGGATCAGCTGCATGGTGAGCCTGTGCAGGGAATGGCTACTGACAGACTGCTAATGAGGCCATTATCAGGTCTCGTCCTCTTCTCTTCTCCCGGGGCACCGGTGGATGTTCTGTACCACATCTCAATTGAATTTCATTCCACAGGGCTTGTTTACGGTAAATACATTTGCTTGAATTAATCCACGAGGAGTGTGAGATACATGACTTGGCCAGTCTAAATGCTGAAATTTAGTGTGTTGTGTCTGCATCCACTACCAAGACCCCGCCCCCCTCAGGGGTGTTAAGAAATTATCAGCTAAAACAATTCTGTTGAGAGCTCCACATCGCTGCATTAATACCCATAGACAGCTGACCATCAGTCCCTATGTGGCTTAATCAATACCCTAATGAACAACTATCAGCAGCGTATTGGCATACTGTCACTGGTAATGTGAGGCAGTCAAGGAAGTGTGTGATCAAAAGCTAATGAAGCAGCCTTGCTGGAAACATTTGTCCTTAGGGAAGCTCGGGCTTTTAAGCACAATTACATCCAGTTGGAGGCGCTATATTTGTTGCACGGCTGACAGACAGAGCAACAGCAGCGTCTTTTTCCAGCTTCACTCTGTATGATCCACATAAACACTGTCAACTGTTCTTTTATTGAACGGTTGTTGTTGTTGTTTTTTTGCATTGCAAGAATGCTGAAAAGGAGGACTGAGTGCACAGTGTGACCCTTATTCAACCTTGCAATTTACACTTAAAAAAGCTCTGCATCTCCTGTTTTGTTTTTTTATTTACTTTTTTATTCATATTTATTATATATATATATATTTTTTTATATCCGTGTTACACGTCTCTATTTTACCGTGGCATTTAACTTTGTTTTCTTTTATTTTACGAGAAAACAAATAGGTTTTATTAGAAGCGCGGCTATTTCATTTTCATGGTTATTTTATGAACCTCTCTCTCTTGTCAGAAGCTATTCGTCACATTCACGCTGCAGAAACATAATGTAGCAAGCATGCACTCCTTTCAACTCTCTCCTGATGCTCAGGTTGTTGTACTTGTACGGGTGTTGTCCTTCTCTCGGTCCCTATCATATTGCGCTCGTTTGTTTTCCCTTAACCGCACCTCGGTGTTATGTCCAAGTTCCAGGGAGTCTGATGCAGCAGCCAGTTTCTGAGAGACAGCCACAGATAGTGACAGTTAAACCTGCTTGTGCGTGGGCCTTTGCCCTCTGACTCATCTGTTGAACTTTGAAGATCTTGCGGGGAGATGCCTACATCGAAATGAGAGGACTGTACCGTCTGTTACATCATATTGTTTCGAATAGTTTGGCGTGCATGCGTGTCTACGTCGAGTTTGTATACCAGGCACGCTCCATTTGATTCTATCAGCCTCTGAATGATATTTTGCTCATTAGACAGTGTGCAATAAGAGACCAGCGTTGACACAACCTGAGTTAATGTGTTTAGAGACTCTAATGGATCATAGAGGTGCTAATGAAACATTGTCATGGGAAGATTTATGTTGCAAGCTGCTGAGTTCTCATTTCCATTTTATATGTGGTTAGATGTACTTTTATTCAATGAGCAGAACACAACGGAAGACACCAAATGAATATAGATATTTCAAGTGTAACGTGGGAATAAATAATTCAATTTCCTGTTGCAGTCGTGAAAGGAAACGACTCTCTATAATTCTGTGGCATGGATACAGTGGGGTTAATAAAATGTTTAGTAAAATGAGACAAATATAGAGAAGGTGAGAAATATAACAAATATCGAGGGTGTAAAAATTCAAATTTCTACATGTGAAATATTGATTTTGTAAAAAAAAAAAACGGAAAAAAAGTCAGTACTTTAATTTTTACATGTGAAATATTGCGGTGTTTGAAACTGAAGCTGTGTGATGTTTGTCTTCAGACAAGATGATACCAGCACCAGCTTATTCGTGGAAATGCCAAATGGTTATTGGCCAAGGCTGGATTGCAGTAAAACCAGAATATTGTATCAGAGCGAGGCAGCTGGTTAGGAGTCAGAACAGATTATCATATGAGAGAGGATGAGTGAGGAGGAGGGGAGGAGAGGATTGGAGAGAGAGAGAGAGAGAGAGCGAGAGAGCGGTAGAGACTGGAATGGAAAGCAGGGGGCGAGAGTGAGGGGCAAAAAGGAGGACGAGACGGAGAAGTGATACCAAGGAAGTCATCGCCTGGTCGCGATGGGGTGGGGGTGGGGGGGGATCATCCAAAAACCTTCCGTTGCTATCTATATCGCCTCCTTCACCTGTCTGAAAAGGTGTGTGTGTGTGTGTGTGAGAGAGAGAGAGCTGTATGCAGGTCCTCTGAGAGGTCAGAGGAAGATGCTGAGGCTCCACTCATCTTCTCTCTGTGAAGGGCCCACTGCTGCTTGCTGACATCTGGCCTCACACTGATCACTCATATCTACAGACAGGGAGGTGGAGAAGAGCGGCGCACTTGTATCACCAAGTCACAGAAAAAAATGACACTTCCTCTGTCATCCATTCTCGCTGCTCTCTTTTCTTCTTTTCATTTTTGAGTCACCATTCTGTCGTCTTCCTCTCCCTCCCCTCTTTTCGTATCCTTCACACTGCACCGTTTGAAGGCAAACCAAAATCAGAAGGTGCAGAACAAGAATGTGATTTTTTTTTTTTTTTTTTTATGCCAGAGCTGGTTTTGTCTTTACCCTTGCACTAAAAAGATAAGACACAGATAGTTAAGAGTGTGCTGTGTCTAGCAAAGCTGGTATACACAGCTCCGACTGCAATCAGTGGGAAGAGGGCCAGCTTCCCTGCCTGAGCTCTCAGCGCCCCTACTGGCTGCATGCTGTGCCAATCAAAGGCTAGTGGGTGGGGAGCAGTCAGACATGAACACTGATGTCACAGTCACATGGATTCTGGTGTGGTCATGCTCGGAGGCTGAGAGACAGAGCTGTGCTGGCCAGCTGCTGCTGAGACAGCAGTGGAAGGCTTTGCGCTGGTGATAGTTCTTCTCTTATGGACTCGAAGCTCAATGATGTATTTTGTGATTTCAGCTATGAAAGGTAAGAGCACAATGCATGCCGACCGCGCACCCAGAGTAACAAGTAGGGAAGTACGAGTACGCTATCACAGCCTGCCAACTCTTTGCATTTCATTTGCAAGGCATGAGTGTGACAGAGAGAGAGAGAGAGTGAGCGGGGGAGAGAGGAGGGGAGGGAGAGATACAGTAATACATTGCTTCTGATTGTGTCCAAGTCAGTTAAGCTTTTCTAATATTTCTGTCCGTGCACTTAGAGAATTTCTGTTTGGGACTCTTAGAAAGAAAGAGATGACGCAAAGACGCAATCTCCGTCTTCCAAATAAAATAAATAAAAAATTAAAGGTTTGCTTAGTTCTTTTTTTTCTTTTTCTTTTTTTTATTTACCGTGTGCGTTTTGTCGCTGCAGTTTTGCAGGATGCTGTAGAAACCACAGCCGGTGCAGCTTTTTTTTTTATTTTTAAAAATGTTTTTATCACTAGTTCGTCTATTACACGAAATAACTCCAGGGCTGCAAGAGTAGAAGTTTTTATTGGCGTAGATGCGAGGTGGCATGCGATGGAGA
>VURO01035120.1:0-20209 GCA_015108175.1 Pelvicachromis taeniatus | reverse complement strand
GTGTCATTGCAGGATATTTTAGTCAGATCTCAACCTTAGCTGATGTTCAGGAGAACGTCATGAGATATCTTCATGTCATGAGCCGCCCAAAGGTTATCGATCATGAGCACGACACAGTGTGGACTGAAGCTTACGTGGACAGTGCTGTAAGTATATCTTAAAAATTGTTTGAAGCTGTATTAATATTACTGGTTCATTATCCAAGTATATAATAGATGTTGTGAATACATTCTTTATAAAATACCCGAGCATCAGAAATAAAGCAACAGATTTGTTGAACTGGCTGCTTCAGAGACATTTAAATGCTGTATTCTGTTGCTATCCTAAATGTTATGATGATGTGAGGTTTTCATACTGTGTTGTCCATCTCTTGTACTGTACAATGAGTATTCACATGTGTGGGTTTGCTCTCTCATCATTACTCCTCATGCTGCTGGAATGATTACTCATTATGAGCTTCATTAATCTGCATGGATTTTCCCCCCCAGTGTGCATCTGTGTCCACAAAGTCAATGCAGAATATGCAGATTTTATATCACTGATGATTCAATCCTTGTCTATCTCTTCTTCCCCATCAGCTTTCCCTGGCCCACAAGGTATGTGAGCAAAGTTTTTGTTTTCTTGTGCAAGAACTGGCCTTGTGCTGTGGATCTGATTGTGAAGTAGGACCAGAAAAGGCATCACGGGCAGGATATAAAAAAGTGACTTGAGAGGTTAAATAGCTGCCCATTGTTTCTCACCTGTCTACATCATGCTTCAATGGTTCAAAAGAAGTCTAAAGTGTGTGTGTGAGTGTGCAGGGGGGTTCTCTGAGGGGCACGAACAGCAGAGGAGCATTTATTGTGTTTCTTTCCAATATGGAGGCAATAAGCATGCACACACTAAAACACACACACTCTCCCTCTCACACGCACATACACATTTACGCACACATACACACACACACAGAAAAGGTTGGGAGATTGTCCTCTGCAGTGTGTGCTCTTGTATCTCAGCCTCAGACACACCATTCATCATTCTGTGGATCATTGCACTTTATCTCCTAAAGCCCATAATAAAACTGACACTGGAGGAGAGACCAAGAAAGAAGGAAAGAAGGAAAGAAGGTAGAGAGCGAGAGCGATGGAGGTGTCCATTGCTGTACCTGTGTGCGTGTGTTTGTAAGGACTAAAGCAGTCCAGTTTTCACTTTCATTGTGTGCTGTGATGAATTTAAGGAGCCTCCATTCTTCATTTTGTCAAGCCAGCTTGTACACACAGCAGTTCACAGCTCGTTGGCTTCATACACATGCAAACACACACACACACACACACACACACACACACACACACACACACACACACACACTGAACATCAACCATGCTCATGCACAAACACAGACAAAGGCATGCTCAGCTGTACCGATTCACAAGGTGAGGGAATAGCAGACCTACTTTAACGGCACTCATGCGCTGAATAATGTCAGCCTTCATCCTCCTGAGCACATGAGCCTCATATGGTTCATGTCTGACAAGAGGAAGTCTTCAACCAGCCTCAGTTCACATGTAATTCTTCAGCACCGTTTGGATGCTACAGTCATATAGTTTGTGAAGGAAGTAAATTCTGCCCCTCTCTTTCACATCAGTCTGGTGTTTCCAGATCAATTTTTACACATTCATTAATATATTAATAACACATTTACATGTAACTTAGGCTATATCCTTATTACCAATTAGCTACTTTATTGGGTGGTTCAGATTTATTGTCTTTACATAATTTGTGTCGTTACGATAATTTTGCAGTACTGTAGGTTGATAAACAAAAATGTGTCAATAGCAAATATATGCAACATGCTTTGTATGTAACTTAAAATGTATCAAATGTGATGGTGAAGCAAATGTAATGAAAGTTTTATGTTTTGTGGATGAAAGCATTGTTGTTCTTGTCAGTTTCAGAGCTTTTAATTAAATGACTTAAATTAAAAAAGGAAAAGCCATTTTAATTATGTCTGATTATCAGAGCCTATCTAGGGGAGAATTTTTTTGCAATACAGTTTCTCTTCCCGTGTTTAAAAAAAACATTCCAAATAATAAAGTCCTGTTCTGCTTTTTTCTGTCTTTTTTTTTTTTTTCAGTTGAATGACAAATCAGGCACAACTTTGACAACTACAGTGGCCATGCCTGTCTTCAGCACAAAGAATGAAACTGTGAGTCAATCATAGCATTTATTAGCTAGTAACTAGGTGTTTTTTAAATTTCACATAACAGCTGTGTGTTTCACTCTGTGGGTGAAATCAATCACTATATTTGGCTGTGGGCACAAAACTCCCAACCCCGTGATGTTCAAATCTTCTATTTTAAAGGAGCAGCTAGTCAGAAGAAAGTTGGTTTAAAAGGGAGAACTTTTTCAACTTTTTAGAGGCTTCGTAAAACTCCGGTATTGATAAATAAAGATGATTTTTTTTTCTGGAAATTGTGAAAAAGCTACTATTAGCTAATGGGGTCCATGGATATAAATGTAGAGTTGTATGAACATAATAGGTCCACTTTAAATCTATATGAATACAAGAAATGTGTTTAATTATGTCTCCTTAGGTGTAAAAATCCTGACAAAAAGACATTTTTGTATCTAAACTTTTGAAAAAATTAAGAACCAAGAGAAAATGACATCAGAGTGTGAGCACCAGAATTATAGTAAAGTATTTTTCTTTCTGACTTTATCTTCTGCCTGTACCTTAAAACACCCCTGGTGGACTAAATTACCAAACCGACAAGCAACAATGAAATACAATGAAATGAAAATTATGCTAACACCAAACTTAATTTTTGACATTTTAAACAGCTTCATTTAAGTGCAACGATAGCCTCTCACTGCTGGGTTACTGAATATTAAATGCAGTTTTTATCTAAAGTTGTGTATGTGTTTTGAATCTTTTCATGCAGAAGAACCAGGGTATTCTGTTGGGGGTCGTCGGAACAGACATCCCTCTGCAGGAGCTGATGAAGCTCATCCCCAAACATATGGTACAATCAGCTGTCTTGGACTAGATTAATGTATTCATATGCATATTTTCATTCTGCCTTAAGTATCTCATTTTCTGTCTCTAGTTAGGGATCCATGGATATGCATTTGCCATCACAAACAATGGCTACATCCTGATACATCCCGACCTCAGGCCTTTGGTAACTCACTTTCTTAGCTTTACTTTTACACCTGAACATTCTCACAGCATTCCCTGACTTGACCCTATTTTTCCCTTTTTTCTTTTTGTCCATGCTATTGTATGCATAACCAAAAATATGAACCTCCCACGAGGGCACGCAGAGACAAATGTGTTATCTGGTTAGAAGGCTACATGGGCTCGTATAGTCTGTAATCCCCACCTTTTCCTTTGATGTATGCATGCAGGGATAAAGGCCATTCATAGGGCTGGCTGGCCTGAGATTTCCCAGAGGTAACTTAACACTCGCTGGCAGAGATCACAGCCGCTCACCCTGGCACCGTTGGTTCCTCGGGAGCTATGGCTGTGCTAGTGGATCTGTGTGTGCCAGTGTTAGTGCTATTCCTCTCTGTGCAACTGTGTGTGCGTGTGTGTGTTGGTCTGTGTTGGTTCTTTGTGTCTCTTTGTGGCTAAAACTGTGCTGTGGTCGTAGTCATTGACTTGTTGTTTCATGTGGATCGGAACTACATTCAGTAGCAAAGTTTGACATGTAAAGTTTAATGCATTGATGTAGAGTTGTTTGAGCGTGGATTTTCTATCAATCTATTAAAATATTAATTATTTTTAATTTACCTGACAGTGTTCATTTCACAGTCGATTTGTTAAATAATTACTCAGCAAAACCTCAATAACTGCACTTGATAAATAAGAGTAGGTTTTAATTTTGAAAGTGCAACACGAAAGACAGATTGCAGTGAAAAATAATGATTTCTAAATTGATTTATTTCCTTAATATCTGTCTCGTGTGTTTGAAAATTGTGTTTTATGTGTACGTTTAACAGATGGATAAGGTTAGATAAGCTGACATGTTTGAACCTAGGTTAAGCTATTAGTTCAAATAAAATATTATTACACTAAAGAGGTCACTAAGTTGTGCACACTGTGTTCCTCTATGCAGTATCAGGAGGGTCAGAAGAGGAGAAAGCCCAACTACAGCAGCGTGGATCTCTCAGAGGTGGAGTGGGAAGACAAAGATGGCATAGTATGTGCCAAAAAAACATAGTTTTAAGCCTTTATGTGTAATAGAATATGAACCACTAAATGTGTTTGGCTCTGCAATATTAAACGAATCAGTGACTCATTACACACTGTAATTACATATTTATTACTTTGTTCAGTAATGGTAAGGGTTTCTATTAGATCAAATTAGCATACGAATTGCCATGGCGCGATTGCTCAGTTTTCTGCAACAAAGTGCAATTGAAATCCAGCACCGGCTAGTTGTATGATCAGTGACCCAGCCTTGCCCTCTCTGCTTTATCTTCTAGCTACGCAATGCTATGGTGAACAGGAGGACAGGGACCTTCTCTATGGAGGTGAAGAAGACTGTGGATAGAGGGGTGAGGCTGCAGATAAAGATGCTTAGTGTCTCCGTAACAAATGAGAACGTTCTCTCTGTTGTCTCTGAGCTGAGGGAATGAATCTGTTATTCTTTCAGAGGCGTGTGTTAAAGATGCACAATGACTATTACTACACTGACATCAAAGGAACTCCATTCAGGTGGAAGAAAAGTTTTATTACATTCATAAATGACTTTCTGTCAGTTTATGTCTCACTTCTACTCAAACGTTGACTGACTCAAGCTAATGTTCTTCTCGGTGCGTGCCTCTAGTGTCGGAGTAGCTCTCTCAAGAGGTCACGGAAAGTACTTCTTCAGAGGAAATGTGTCACTCGAAGCAGGTACTCCACTCTTTGATTTACAATTTTAAGTCAGAATACGTCGCAATGAATGAAAAAAAGGCTTGTGAGGAAGATCTTACTTGCTTAGTATCCTGTAATGATACTGAGGATGTGGCATTTACAGAAAATATGGAAAACCTGATTATTTATATCCATGTATACATGGGTTTTTGTACCAACACAGCAGAGTAAGACGTTTACATCAGCAACACATAACCACATTTCTCTAATAATAAAAATGCTTGCGCATGTAAATTTACTCTGTGTTTCAGTCATTGCAGACCGGCATTGCTGAAGCGTTACTGACTTGTGTTTTTCAGGGCTCCGTGATCTGGAACAGCCAGATGTCGCCCTGGCAGACGAATGGTAACGCAGGGGTTATGGGAGTGGGCATTCATGCGTTATGTAGGTTATCTCTTTGTGATCACCAGGGATCCTGAGGCCTGTGGTCTGACAGTGTGGCTCTTTTTGGACGCAGGACCTACTGCAACATAGAGGAAGAACATGAACACCGTCACCTGACCCAGATTCAAGCCATCAAACTCTTCATGACGGGTCGCAGACCGCACCTCAAATGTAAGACATTAACACATAAGCCAGTCAAAGTACAAGCAGCCTGTAATTACTGTGTGGAATAACTGAAATGTAATTATCCTATCAGGTGTGAACATAATCAAGATAAAAATATGTTGAATGAGATGGATATTGTAATGTTTGTTAATAAGACCCACGTTATCCTCTGGTGTTACAGGTGACAGAGAGCTGATCCAGGAGGTGTTATTTGATGCTGTGGTCACTGCTCCACTCGAGGCCTATTGGACTGGATTAGCTCTCAACAAGTCAGAGTAAGAACATTTAGGTACCACTTCCTGAGCTGAAGTTGTGAATAAAGTATTAATAAAATGTTTATCATTCTATACCAAATTATCACAAGATCGCTTGTAATTCATCTGCACTCCTAAATGTCACTGTAAATGAAGGGTGAAGTGTTCCTATAGAAGCCCAGCAGGTTTGCTGGGTAAATACTGACGTCTTTTGTTTTGTTTATTTATTAGGAAGACACAGATTGTCTTCCTGGGGTCTACATTTAAAAACACAGAAAAAAAAATTGATTTTAGTGTTCATTTATTCAGTCACAGGGGTATATATTACTGTGCATTTAAGAAAATTTGTGGTTGCCTTGGGGAGTTAAAAACAGCCATCTGGTGGCATGTGTACACGACGCTAAATTAAGTTTTAATTGACTATGTTGATATGATGGATTGCAAAACTTTCCATGTTGCAAGTAGTGCAGCAATTATTGAGTCGCAATCTTTTACTAGCAAAGTCAGAGGTGCTGTTTGTGTTACTACCATAGGCACAATGGTGCTTGGACATTTAAAAAATACCCAGTTCATCATACGCTGAATTGAAAGAGAAATTTAAATTACATGCTGCATTGTATCATTCACAAATGTTCTGGAAAAGCATGTAAAATCAAAGTGCAGGTGTGTGTTTTTGTAACATTTACTCACTGCTCTAAAATCAATCAACAGAAACTCAGACAAAGGAGTGGAGATTGCTTTTCTGGGAACACGTACGGGTCTTTCGAGAACCAACCTGTTTGTACCCGTTGATCAGCTCTCCAATAGGTGAGTGCCATCGCTCAACATTTCTCTAACCATTCCTTACAGCGTGAGGTGAGGCTGTGATTGTGCTTGATGAATCTAATCCTTTGCTCTTCACCTCAGTTTCACTCTGTATGCTTCCTCAGAGATTTCCTGACAGCAGAGGACAAGGAGGGTGTGTTTAATGCTGATCACTTCCCTCTGTGGTACAAGAGAGCAGCAGAGCAGGTTCCTGGCACATTTGTCTACTCCATCCCCTTCAGCACAGGTATACAGAACAAAACCTGTGACTGCATTTAGTGTGTGTGCATTATGAAGTGTAAAATATCAGCTCTTTTGAGTTTATCTTCCCTGTGCTGGTACATTTTCTGTATCTTCTAATATACAAGTTAATTTCAATGCAGCATTACACACTGTACATTTTGCAAATTCATTTGGTTGCTGTAGGCATTAGCTTGTCTCTCTCTCTGTTATGGACTGTGGTTTTTACTGGTAGGATGCTCATCTCCCTCACAGCTTTCCTGCCGTTAATGTGGCTCACGTGCTGTCTACTATCTGGAGGATAGAGATCTCAGCTTCCTTCTCCGGGACATTTGCCCCCCTTTCCCCTGTTAATAATGACTGCATCCAGCCAGGCTTTACCGTCATAACCTGAAATGTTCTGTCACAGAACCCATTTCCAAAATATTACAGTCATCTGGCTGCAAAAAAACCTCACACTGAACTCCCTCACTAGGTTTATTCTGAGGTTGCCGGGTAAAGGGTGCCATCTAGTGAGCAGAAACTATAACTTGAGAAGTATTTATCTCCTCTTCTCCTCCAGCTTTAGAAAATAAAAGTGTGGTTTTGGCCAGCACAGCAATTCAGCTCCTCGATGACAGGAAATCTCCAATTGTTGCTGGTAATGATCTCTGAAGTTCTGTCATATCATTACAGTTTCTAGCTGCACTTATGTCCAAGCTCACGTTTGCTTGGTCTTGCTCTCAGCTGTAGGGATCCAAATGAAGCTTGAATACTTTCAGAAGAAGTTCTGGACTGCCTGCAGACAGGTAACAACACATCAAGTGTCACAACAGTTTTTCCTACTAAAATGAGCCTCACGATTATGCATGAAACTAAGCTGTCCTTTTTATGCTCAGTGTACAGCCCTGGATGGAAAATGTAGCATTAGCTGTGACAACGAGGTAAGAAGAACTTCTTAATTCTGACTTACTGAGAGGTATTAGAGGAAAATATGACCATGATCTTTATGTCCACATTTCAAACAGGACATCAACTGTTATCTCATTGACAACAATGGATTTATTCTTGTTACAGAAGAACAGTCTCAGGTACTGTGGCAACTAAACTAGATAAAGAATGGGTTTCTTTTTAATAAATTACTTTGATTTTTATATTGCGATCTTCCTTTGTCCAGTGTTAATATTTCTGTTTTTGAAAAGCTCAAATTTAGATCTAAATTTAAAATATAGCAAATTCTTCTATTACATATTTAACCATAGACTTGTAACAAACTGAACAATGTTTCTTTGTGACATTTATTCATTCAGTTCTTTCTTTAAATGGTTTTGATCGAGTCTTGAAATACATTGGTGTCACTCTTACAAAAGGAAATATCAAGTGTGAGCATTGCATTTATCACCTTAGAAAATACCAAAGGGATTCATCAACATCTGGAGCAGTCACTTAACCTTTAGCTGCAGACCAAGAATAAATAGCTCTGGCTTCCTGTACTACGATAACTACACAGCATTTAGCAGTTGCCCATTTCTCAGTGGTTACCACCTCACTGTGGTAGACGCTATTTACACACCGATGCACTAAAAAGCCAGCTTGCATCTCATGTTTCTTTGTGAATGCTTTTTAAAATAAAGCCATGACATAAACACGCTTAATTAGAATTTAAAATCCTTTTTTTCGTTTTTTCTGGTATTCTTTGACATCATTTCTCTCTCAGACAGGGCTTTTCTTTGGAGAGGTGGAAGGTGCTGTTATGAACAAACTGCTACAAATGGGATCCTTTAAAAGGTTTGAGATGTTTAACCAGTTAAACATCTGGTTTGGCTCTAACCTAATAAATGAAGCCTAAAAAGCACGTTGTTATATATGTCATATTTGATGTTTATTAAGACCTTCGCTGTGCTGTGCGTGTTTCAGGATCACTCTTTATGACTACCAGGCCCTTTGCAGAGAGTATGCTGGGAGCAGTGACAGTGCACGCACTTTGTCAGATGTAAGTGTGCAACAGACAGCGTTTAGAGGAAGAGGAGAAAAAGAATATTTATAATTTGTGGTTCACAACATTTACATCTGTATATGTCCTCAAATAAAACCTGGCCTTAGACCATATTTCAGTTTGTGGTTATTGTTTGCATGCTGCTGATGCATGTTGAACAAGTGGAAAATGAACTGCAGCATTTACAACAATCAAAACAAAACAAAGCACAAAATAAAGCTGACCCTATCTTTTCTTTGTCTTTTAGCCATTTTCTGTAGTTAAATGGCTTCTGACCGAACTTATCATGTAAGAATTTTAATCAAATATTTGTGTGGTATGGTTTACTCTGTTGTCATAACTTTCATCATGAATACTGATCATATTTTATGTTTCTGCTTTTCTCTTAGTTTCCTGCTAGAATTTAACCTGTACAGCTGGTGGAATATTGATCTCTCAGTTAAAGGTAACCGTAACTTCACGATGACTTATAAGCATTTGAGATTTGAGAGAGGGAGAATATTTGAAAAGCATGAGCGGCAGAATGAAAATGTCTCCTGGTTAATGCTGGTTTTGTAAAGCCTCTGTGTTTCACTTAAACTTGCTCTGTTTCGCGTTCAGCTCAGAGATCTCGGGGTAAAACCATGATGGTGCCATGTGATACAGAATATCCTGCATTTGTGTCTGAACGCACCATCAAAGAAACAACCGGAAACATTGAGTGCGATGGCTGCATCAGGTGCTGCAAAGTGAACAGTCTGTTAATCATGAAATAATAATCTAAAAATATATATATATATATTATATTTATCCAACAATATATTTCTTTTAAATTAGACTTTGTGTTTGTGCTACAGATCTTTTGTCATACAGCAGATTCCCAGCAGCAACCTGTTCATGGTCGTTGTGGATAATAAGTGTGACTGCAGCAGTGCTCCTCCAGTGACGATGGATCCCATTGAGATCATATATATCCTTTCTGTATGAAGCAGAGACGTTTCATGAACTGAAACAAAATAGCTGAACAGTTTTTCATTTGTTTATTAAATATGTGTGGCTGGCTGTGAGAAATAGGGAACATTATGAATTTCATCTTTAGGGTTAATAACTGAGATGATGTGCTTACAGTTAGGGTAAAAGTTGAAGCTGTGGTTTATGCTACTTGAGGTCTGATGCATGTTAGTCGGGTTTCAAACTTAGCATCACATCTTGTTCATTTATTTTTACACCCTTGACACCTTTGAACACAACGAGTCACTAAAATGTGAGAGACTGAAGTATCAGAAGGACAGAAAAAAGCCTGAATCATGTCATCCTTTCCACCCCGAGGTATGTGAAAGTGTTGATCTGCACACTCTATGTGTATGTATGTGGGTCAACATGTATACAGTGAAGCCGACAGTAAAGAAAACACGAACAAGGTCATGAGCTATGAAATGTGATAATGGTAATATAATTCCATTTAACATCATCTGAAACTGTTTTCTTTTTGTAAGAATATAACATGACAATTTTATAATAATATAATAGTTAGTTAGAGATAGTAGTTAAAGTGGTGGTAGTAATAGGGAGCTGGTAGTTGATTTTTAACCCACTGGCCTGTTTCTAAGTTTTAAGATGTCGCTACAGTGGTGTATGAAAGGCCAGTCCAAGCACAATATGACGTGATGATGGCATATCCTCGTCTAGCATTAAATGTCTAAAAGCTAGTCTGTTAATAAAAGACTAGATGTAAAAGTCTGTTAATAAAAGACTACATGTAAAAGAACATTTTAAATCATATATTTTTATATTATTTTTATATTTATTTTTAAATCATATATCATCCCAGAATTTTAGAGGGTTGGTTTCTTTGGTGATTTTAAATCCTGATTGTCCAGCTCTGCATTGATTGTCACTTTATTTTTGCATATAAATAACATTATATGGGTCAAGTTAATATCAAGTTAACATGACTAAAAGGGTGATCCAAAGATATGATCTGAAGTTTATATTGAGTACTGTCACAGCCAAATACAGCACGTTCAAACTGTTAAGTTTCCTAAAAAGCATGTTTACTGCAATATCACAATTGAGTGTTTCTTACAGGAAAATGCAATGGAGTGTGGTTCAGCAACACGCTTCTCCAGTCCCCTAGCAGCAGCTCTGCTGCCTCTGATAACAGCGACCATCAGCAGGTGACCAATAGCAGTTGCAGTTGAAATCAGTAAGGACTAACTCAACCAGAGGACGCTTATAGACACATAAAAACATGAATTTGCTCATACCTCTAATACAGGCAGCACTCCAAAAATACTAAATCTTTATCAGTAGCACTGAAATACATCCATTAATGCAAAGAACAAAAGAAAATGAGAATAACAGGAGTGTTTGGTGACTTTGCTCAGCACACTGCAGATCACCGAGAGTATGCAAAATTGCTCTAAATGTGTGCTGAATTTATTAGAAGAAAGAAACGCTGTATGCCTCACAAGAAGTGAGAGTGCTTTGCTCAAAGCCTAAGACAAGGCCTTTGTGCAGCGGATGATAGTAAGACATTAAATGTTTGTTTGTTGTGTCAGGAAAAATATGAAAGCTATTGTCTGCAGAATGTAAAATGCACTTTTGTGAAATGAGAAAAGAATGCAGTGTGGCCTTTGTTTTAGGCAGTAAATCATTAAAAACTATTGTTAGTGCTACCACGGTTTTCAGTTTGTTAATTTATTTGTTTGACTAAATTTGCTTTGATGTCTGTAATGGATCATGTAAAATAGTAGTGAGACAGTGGAAAATGTTAAATGGCTTTATTCTGTTTAGTTTGTTTGTTTGTTTGTTTTTAAAGCAAATGATATTTAAGAAAAGTACAAGATGCATGAATAAGAACAGTGTGTTTGAAGAACGTGACATTGATGTGTTCAGCCATTTGTCAAGGTGACCACATACTCGTAACTACATGTTTAGGAAAGCTGATGAATAAATGCAAATAAATATTTTCCATCATTTGCACATTAAGCATTTTTTTGT
Source organism: Pelvicachromis taeniatus (assembly GCA_015108175.1). NCBI lineage: Eukaryota > Metazoa > Chordata > Actinopteri > Cichliformes > Cichlidae > Pelvicachromis > Pelvicachromis taeniatus. The sequence continues at coordinate 8,505 of VURO01035120.1, read as the reverse complement.
GTGGGTGAGTTTGTGTCGCTGTATAGCAGACATGGAATATAAATGTGATGCTATTTATATACAGTCCTGGAGGAAAAACAAAATATAACCTATTACAAAAAATGTGTTAAGCATAAAATAGACAACACATTAGAAAACAACACTGTTTTAACAGTTCAGCTTAGTCAGGAATTGAACATTTGTGCTATCACACACGCAGTCAACTTAAAACAATTTCATTTGCACTTCACACGGGGTTCACACTGCTATACACCATACTCTTCAGGGCTGATGTAGCTGGCTCCTTTTGGATGGTTGAGTACAAATGGTATATGTCAGACTGGGGGGGAGAAAATAAACTGTATTATCTATTAACTTATATGACCAACAGATGTAATGTTGCCCTCTTGACTAGAGGTGGGAAGTAACGAAGTACAAATACTTCTAAGGTATCTGTACTTTACTTGATCATTTATTTGTCTGACAACTTTTCACTTTTACTCCCTACATTTTAACACAACTAATACTTTCTGCTCCTTACATTTTCAAAACAGGCTTATTACTTTTGTTTTAGGACATTTGAGGGGAGTTATTATTTCACATTACTGCTGATTTGAGGCTTAAACACATGAAAGGCAGTCCTAATGGTGTAACAATCACCAAGGTTATCCCATACAAAGAGATGAAAGAAGCAAAACTGCATTCATTTTTGCATCATTTATAGCACCATAGGAGTTAAAGTGGGCTGATGCTTTTTATGGCAAAACACCAGGACAAGTGCAGATGTCCATAAATTGAGAAATACTTCTTTCTCCTGCATTTCTCGTACTTCCATCGGTACCTGTGAAACTGTCAACACTACTGCAGCTGGTTGTTAATGAATTCGACCAAGACTGCCAGGTCAGAGTAGGCCTTGTGACGACTTAGTGTGAGTGTGGCCCCTCACACTAAGAACTCTCTTTCTTTCCTTATAAAAACCCTGTGTACTGCCAAGCACTGATTTAACGTCATATTTTAGGCCAAGTTCAAAGTAAAACTCTATGAATCTCTGCTATGAGTGTTTGTCTTCCATCACTATGGTTGTTTCCAATGTCTCAGCACTGACCTGGAAGTGCAAGGACTTAAATTAAAAACTTGCGGGATCTCACATAAGTAACTGGAGATCTCACAAAATGTTTGAAAAACTACATCTTCTTTTTTTTCCTCCAATGTCTCCAAATGTTAATTTCTTTAACACATTTGCTTATGTACAGAATGTTTATACTTTTGCCGCCTCTGATTGTAGCAGACTTACTTCATTTTCTTGAAGTTGTTGTCCATCTTCTTCAGTAGAATCTGCAACTGAAAAGGAAATTTTTAATGCAAAGCATGTTATAGAAAAAGGTTTTTGAGGTTTTATAGCATTTGCCATGCGATTTTATCATTCACATTCTTACAGATAAAGATACAAAGCAGCTCACCTGGATCAGCAGCAGGCACTGAGGTGAATACTGAGTATGCTTGTGCGTTACCTGGAGGTGACTAGTTTAAAAAAAACAAATAAGGCAAAAGTGAGTGGATGATTATTGAAGAGATGATGGAAGAATTTGAATACTGGAAACAATATTTTATATCAATGTATCTCACCTGATAAGCCTTATAATACACATACTGGAAAGTGGTCCCAGGCAACATCCATTTTGTGTTCATTAGGCCATCTGCAAATTAAAGAAAAAAAATAAAATGAAAACAAAAAAAGGCAAAAATATAAACATAGTGTAGACTATAGGTGAGAATTACAAAAAGTTTCAAGTCACTAATGGTTTACATTACCAGTGCAATGCTCTTGTGATCTAAAAAAATAAAATAAAATATAGAGACAAGGACATAATACAGAAAACATTGGAGACAGTTGCAGAAAAAAAAGGTAAAGCACGTCTTACCTGCTGGTAACAGAAATTACTGGAAATATTAAAAAGAAAAAAAAATGTTAAAAGGAGAAAATAAATGAAGCAGATAAAAACCGCACATTTATTTGTTTATTTTTATTTCTAACTCATCTATGCAAAACCTGAAAATTTGAAAAATGAATTCGAAAAACCCAGACACATTTTGCATTTAAAATATTTTTTTCTAATTCTCAATTTTGTGTAAGAAAAGCAGTATCAATATTTAAATTGAATGTATTTGGAGTTCATAAAAAAAAGTAAAAATAAACATAATTTCTCACCAGTTCTTTGCAGATTCCTCACAAATACACATCCCAGTAAGACAACACCCACAGCAACTCCACAACCAGCTGATACCACCAACAGCTTCCATATCAGTGTATCTGTTTTGCAGCATGAGAGGTCATAAACAAGAAAATCTCACCTTTCAAGTGCACCAAACTAAGACTGAGATGAAGCTGAGATGGCGACTGAGACAGTGAAACCAACCAATTACAAAGTTGTTCACCATAGACGATGGAGTAACCATTTCTAAGATGATAATTTGAAATGTTGGTTACATTTTTAGATTTTTTTTGCAAATAACATACCATCACATACAGGTTGATAATATTTATAACTAAGGTTGCCTATGTGGAAAAGTAGTGGACAAACTAAAAGTAATATTACAGATACCTGTGTGAACTTTGTCCCCAAATGATGTTTTACCAGGATTGACAGTGGTTAAATCTGTGGTTCTTCCGTACTTTGAAGTTGTCCCTAAACACAAATTTAAGACTGAAATATTACAACAGGAAACATCTGTGATTAGGATACAGTATAAATGTATAATGAGGTGGACTAGAAAAATCTTTGCATTTTGTTTTATACAGAATCCGAGCTTTCGTGAATTTGGTTTGGAAAAACAAATATTTATTAGGCTTGTTACTGTTGAGCAATTAAATAACATTTACTGTATGTGGCACTAGTGTTTGTAAGTAAGAATAGTGGACAAGCTTAAAACAGATCGTGTTTTATGATGACAATGATGTTCTTTCAGGAACGATGGTTGTTAAATCTGTGGTTCTTGCGTCCTTTGGATTTGCCTCTAAAGTCAAATTTAAAACTGAAATGTTACAACACAAATCTTCTGCTGCTAGGATACTGTATGTATATTTCAATTCAATTTTATTTTATTTATACAGCACCAAATCACAAAAACAGTTGCCTCAAGGCACTTTGCATTGTAACGTAGGCCCTACAATAATACACCACATGATATGTTATAAATTGTAATATTTAATGTATTATTATGTATGTCCAATGTATAATGGGGTAGAATAGAAGTCACTTACTTTGCACGGTAATGGTGGACATGCCACTGTTCTGAGACTTTAACTCTCCAGGCTGTGTTGTGTAAAAACAGCTCACTTTAATTTCAGCAGGTGTTGTGAGATTTGCCATCTCCAGCAGGCTGGTTGCTGTCAGTGTCGTTAGACAGGAAGACTTGTTGACTGTCCCTCCACTCATAGTGTAGAAATAACATTGAGGCACAGAAACAGATGGGGGAGTCTCACAGGTCAGTGTGACTGAGTCTGTCTCTGTGATCACCAGTGGATTAACGATGAGTTGCGGTGGAGGAGCTGAAGAGTTGAAGCATTAACTAACATTAGGATTATGTCTCTGAACATGAGCAACATGTTGAAAATGTGTTGCTTATGTTGATTCTGCATTAAGATACCATCAGTAGTCAGTGCTAAAGCCACTCACGTTGAATGATGATGGTGGTCAACTCACTGTATGGAGAATTTGGTGCTCCGGGCTGTGTTGTGTAAAAACAGTTCAGTTTAATATTAGCGGGTGATTTGAGATTTGCCATGTTCAGCAGTTGGGTTGCTGTCAGTGTTGTCAAGCAGGGCAATTCGTTGACAGTTCCTCCAGGCAAAGAGTAGAAATAACATTGAGACATAGGAACAGAGGATGGAGCCTCACATTTCAGTGTGACTGAGTCTGTCTCTGTGATCTCTGATCTGCTCAGTGTCAATTTAGGTTCAGGAAGAGCTGTAAAGTTAGAGAATAACATAAGTGTATGAAATATGTTAAATGTCAATAAAAGTGACCATTAAAACAAATATCAAATTCATAGACTGACCTTTGATCTCACAAAAAGAATCTGTTGGAGAAACAATTAGTTAACAAATTAAAAAGCTCCAATAATCATATAAAACTAGGATGATTAAAAATTAAACTTTACATTTCTATTGAGCATTAAGTAACATTTAAAGTGTATATGAGTGAAAGTTTAACTTACAAAGAAGGATGACAAACAGTAGATGTCCATTCATGATGAAGCCGAGTCACAACTGACAACTGACAGAAAAACCTCCAAAGACTACATCTACCTGACTTTAACAAACACTTGTCTTTGACACTTCACACTCACGTCAGGAAACATAAGCAGCATCAATATACAATAATAGTTCCTAAGTGGCCACAGAAACACATTGACTTAGTCTTCTGTAAACCCACAGCATGTTGTACACATTTAGAGTTCACTGTTAGTGCAGACCAACTGGTGCACAAAATCAGAACCAGTGAAACCAGAACCTGTGTGTCATCCATGCCATTCTTTCCCTACTTTTTTTCTGTACTACAACATTTAACAAAGGTTGAAATATAAGAAATGATCATCTTAAAAACATACAACACACTCAGAAGGCACTCAGATTAAGGGAAGGCTAGAATTTTTATACACATGGATGTCAAATAAGGGGACGGGTGAGTGACAAGAGTCATACAATGACTACATACAATGCATGGTATGAAGGTCAGTATTCAACCATAAGTTAATGAAATGAAATGGAAATCAAAGATTTAATATGCAACAAAAAAACGCTCCCCATTAGAATCATATGGAATGCTCAAGTGATGAGGCCTACATTTCCCAGTAAACATGAATACACAGTTGAAATCCATGACGACTGTCGCCGTACCTTCACATGCACTTTAAATAGAAAGCAAATTTAATCAAAGTATGATTGTGTGTTTTCTATTGAAAGTAAACTGATATATAAAATGCCTGTAAAAGGGTTAAAGAATTCACACTCTATGATCTTCTCAATCTCCAGCCTTTCACCCTCCTTTAACTAAGACAAAGGTTACTTCACTAAAAGAATATACAAACGTAAAACTTCAAATTCATCAATTTTCTCAATCACTTGTTGCAGTTCACAGCCATGTGAACTACTAATTGGAAATACATAGCACATTGTTCTGATAAAATTAGTCAGTGTTTGTAGACCACGTAGCGTCTGACACTAATAACATGGATACATTAGAGATCTGCTGCATTCTTGGAGGAACAGATACATTTTCTGATTTATCCTGTAACACAGTAGTAGTATCAATTTACTGCACCTGCGTGTCTAAAAAGTAAACATTTTTTATTTATAAAGTAACAATAGTGTAAAATTAAATACTGATTTTTACGTCACTCATAAAAATAGTTGTCAGTGTCCAAAGCAGAAATAAAATAAAATAAAATCTACAGGAGATAATTCCTTAGAATTTAAGTATTCTTTGTTAATAACCACCATCTGCCTCCGTAAAGAAATCTACTTGAATTTTCATCTCCCTGTATTGTGAAGCATCATGTAAAGCAGATTTTGTTTAATGTTAGTTCAATACTACTTTATTTGGGCAGTATTAAAATGCCTCATTCTATAAGTGCTTTCTATCTAACATACCTCAGTGAATACATTGTTAAGGAAATCAGTGTTAAGTATCTTGCCCAAGGATACTGTGGCATGCAGAGTGAAGCAGTGAGGGACCTTCAACCTTCTGTTTAATAAATGACCTGCTCTACCTCCTGAGTTACAGATACCCTAAAGGGCAATGTATATAGCTATTGTTGCATAGCTAAATAACTGGTGTAGTGACTCAGTGACTTGTTTAATTTTTGCTGTTTGTTTGGCCTCCATGTGAATCAAATCCAGCATATCAAGTCTATTTGTTATTTTTTGCATTCATTATTCTAGCTTCTACTGCCATCTAGTGGTACAAAGTAATATTGCTGCACAACTGGTTTTAGTGAAACCAAAAGATATTTCGACAGAGCACAACATGACACTATCACCACTGCTCCGATCACCCACATCCTTTTTTTTTTTCTTTAAGAGGTTCATTTATCAACAGGGCAAAGACACTATGAAAGTTATTGTGAGGTTGGTGTGACACAAAATGGTGGGTCATAGAAACAGATCTCTGAAATTCACAAAGGTGTGACCACTAAATCATCCTTTTTTTTTTTTTTACATTTAACCTTTAACTGTGTCACTTAAAATAAGCACATTATGTATTTTTTGTATTAATTTCATATTAGCTCTCAATACAAATCATAAATTTGAGATTTTTTTAAAATTCAGTCAGTTCCTAACACTTAAATATTGCCCACATACTGTACTACATCAAGGTAGAACAAAGAGAATTACTTTGTTTTTCTCTTTTTTTGTAGTGTCAGCTTTCCATTACCAGTTTACTTTGTAAACTACACACACTCACATGAGACACGGACTTTCAAAGTAAATCAGGAAGAACACAACAGGCACAAAGACAAACTGGACACAGAACAGATGGAGCTCGAACTATTAAAAAGAAACTAAAACACAAAATAATAATTAACACAGCACAACAAGAGAATCAGAACATAACCCATAATACAGAATCAAAACAAAACATAAGAAACTCAAAATGCTGGGTCAAAATGACCCAGAACCGTGACACAATATATGATCTGAAAGAATAAACAACAAGGGAAACAGTATGATGACTTACTTTGTATGCTAATGAAGGATGTGTTACTGTGAGGACTGATATTGCTCATTTTTGTGCACTGAAGTGTAAAAACATGCCACTTCAACATCAGCAGGTGAACTTTGTTGTGCCAAAGATAGGAGCTCAGCTCCTGTTACATTCTGCTGACAAGTGATGGACACAGAATTTCTTCTCATAAAGTGTTTCTGTGACCATCTGTGGATTTACTGTCAGTTCAGGTCTAGGACATAAAAAAATACAAACATTAAGTCAATAAATATAAGCTATATAAAGCAAAATCATTTACTTGAAAATAAAATCTATTAATAGAAACTGATCTGAGAGAATAAAAAAAAATCATGCCTCATGCAAATGAAAATTTGCACATAACTCCCACAACCTACAAGTTGAGAGCACCTTAGTTTTTTTGCACTAATACTGTAGCCAAACGTCCTCATACTAGTGCAGTGGTAGTTACTCACTGTTGCTACTCAGAACGACTAGCAACAGGAATGTGCAGAACAGACTACAGCAGTCTGACTGCTCTGACTCTCACCTACATTAAATATCTTTAGAACTTGTTTTCAGAAAAACCACAGTTTTCACAGTGTCACACTAACTGGCCACAGTAAGACACACTTCACATACTGAGAACCTGCAATGATACACCCTCGCCCATATAACTAGAATATATTTAGTCATCTTTTTTGTAGGTACATAACAGTCAAAGTGTTTATTATTAATTTCTGCTGCTTTGCTGCTGTGTTTCTTAGATGTGTTTATTTCTAGAACAGCAGAACGATTAGTGAACACATGCTTTATCATGTATGTCAAAATCACAACCAGCAGCTGTCTCGTTACCATGAACCATGAATGCTTATCTCATGTTTTTTCCTCAATACATGAGAATAAATAGACAAATATAATTATAACTAACTTGTCTAAAATTAGATTATATAAAGTAAAAGAGTTTTGACTTCAATGACTGACGCTCCTCCTAACTGCTGTTCAAATCTCATCATTGTGATCTTCAACCAATCAGAAGAAAGTTTGTTTTAAAGGCTGTGGGTGAAGTAAGACTCTTGTAGAGGAAACAGAAGACAAGACTGTATACACAAATAGGGCCACTGAACAAGGGTAAAAGCAAACAAAGGTGAAACTAATGAGAGCAGAGCAGAGAAGACAATTATGGACAAAAGCTGGAAGTCAAATGAAAGCAAAGAAAACTAACCTTCCATGTAAAACAGGAATAAGACAGAAGATAAACAACAATGCAAACTAATTTTTTTTTTCTTTGTCTGTTTGCCCAAATCTGGATAAATTTCTTTAATCAAAGCTCACAGAAACACAGAGACCAGCAGCAGCAGCCATATTAAAATGAATGATGTGAATATAGATGACGCTAAAACTACTCTAACTACTCCAAAGTAAACATTTGAGACAAGATCCTCTCACACAGTTTCTCCTCAGGGGTGAGTTTCTGGACAGAAGAAAAGTCAACAATGACAACAACACAGGATTAATAGTTTTGAGTCAGGCTTCCTTCACCACATACAGTGCAGCAATCTGGCAGTGACTGAGAAGACCCAGGCTTTTAAACCTGGATGGGTGAGTTTCTGGACAAAAGAAAAGTAAAGTCAACAATGACAACAAGGCAACAACACAGGATTAATAGTTCCTGGATGGGAACTAATCCAACAGCCCAGAAGTGAAAGATTTGACACGTGGCTCAGTCATGTGATCAGCAGGACGGAGACCTCAGGCACACTTGGACTCTAGAACATAAAAAACACACTCATACAAACAG